>PVLC010007170.1:0-49834 GCA_004027655.1 Graphiurus murinus | reverse complement strand
CAATAATATTTTAAAAATACACAAACCGGCAACATCTCCGTCCCCCACTGTGCCTCGCTAAGCAATGTCTCCTCTGTCTTGTGGTGTTGGGTCCACTGGTCACCAGCTGGACAAGCGACATGTATTCCTTCCACAGAGCCTTCTGTTTTGTGTGGTCACCACTGAGAGAGGTTTATACGCTGCAGTATTGGTGATGTCATCAGTGTCAATGGGCTCCATTTGCTGAGTTTACTTTATGACCAGCATCTCTAGGAGCATCTGTCCTGGCATTCCTGCAAACAGCCACTGTCGACAGATGACATTGGCTTACCCTACTTTCCAGTGCACCTGAGAGAAAGCCAGGGTCTTTCAAGATAACAGGTATCAGGACATTGGCCCAGGCTTGCCCTCATTGTTCCCTTAACTTGGCTAGTTTTTTGACAACAGAAAGGGGACATTCAAAAACACGCTGTTTTACGATCCCTTTTTTCTTTTTTTATTATTATTATTTTTCAGCACGGATTTTTATACGTTTCTTGAATAGAACAGGGTTACATAGACATTTATGACATATCAATCATTGTCAGAACACAAATAGCTCCACTTCTTCTTTTTACAGGTATAGCCCACATTCTTTTTTTTTTTTTTTTTTTTCCGGTACTGGGGATTGAACTCAGGGGCATTCTACCTCCTAGCTATACCCTCAGCCCTATTTTTTATTCTTTATTTTGAAACCGGGTCTCACTGAGTTGCGGAGTGCCTCACTAGATAGATTACAAGCGTGCGCCACCACGCTCGGCAGCCCACATTCTTAACATAGCCTGATCAAGCAAATTTTCTAGAGTCGTAAAACCATAATCCTTTAGGGTCATATATTTACTTCCTAAGAAGTGGGAGGGTCTTTCATCTATGCATCTTAGGAGCAATCTCCAGACTTTGAAACGCCGATGTAGCCATAGCAGAAGAGTCATTATAATTACTCATATATGCAGATAGCAACTGCCTGGGGGGAGAGGGCCCAGCTGGGCTCCCAGAACTCCCCCGTTTTTATTTTAAAATGCATGAAGGACTGTGCCTGTCTTAAGTCGTTACCTACCAGGTGCTTAATCTTACCTGTCATGGGGTCTCGATGAGTCATTCAACGAGCCCTGTCTTAGGTTGATATTGCCCTGAGAAAATCGAACCCGTCATTGACTACCAGGCCCTGTGCGAGGCAGTGCTTGCATTTTTATTCCATGTAAATCTACTCGTATACTAACATAGGCATTGATCACAAGGCGTACAACGAGTGGTAGAATGCAAAAGCCTTGAATGACTATTGCTGCTAATCTGATAACTCCTCCCAGCAAGGAGGTAAACGAGGGCCAGGTAGGCACCAAGGATGGAAGCCGATCTACAAATGTCTTAGCTGTTTCTGCCACTTTAATAGAGATGGGCTCCCAATTACGTAGATCAAAAATCTCCTGGTGTAACTTTAAAAAATCCTTTTTTTTTCATCTTTCTCTTATTTGGTGCATTGTAATCACACATCTTTGTTAGGTACAGGCTACTATAGGTAAGGACATCCATGCACACATTTCTCATTTAACCCTTCCCCAATTCATGCCCCACTCCCTCCTCGTCCCTCCTTCTCAAGGTCAGTTTAGTGATTGACTTTGATGTGATCATGAAAGTACATCATGCTCATTAGGGTGTCCCCCCTCCCCCCATCACCTTCCGTTAAGTCAAATTCTTTGTTCACCTAAGGATTCTCCTTCATCTGTAGTCCGTCTTATGTCCAATTTTCTCCCTAGCTTCCATATATTAGGGAGAGCATTTGATTTTTAACTTTTTGTGACTGACTAATCTCACTTAACATAATGTTTTCCAGTTCCATCCATTACCTTTCAAATAACATGGTTTTGTTCTTTATGGCTGAGTAAAATTCCATTGTGTACATATCCCATAGTTTTGTAATCCATTCATCTGTTGTTGGACATCTTGGCTGGTTACATAGTTTGGCAATTGTAAACTGTGCAGCTATAAACACAGATACACATGCTTTGGTCTGATAGTTTGGTTTCTGTTCTTTTGGGTAGATACCCAGTTAGAGGTATTGCTGGATCATATGGAAGGATCATTCCCACTTGTCTGAAGATCCTCCATACTGTTTTACAAAGTGGTTGCATTAATTTGCAATCACACCAACAATGTATTAGGGTTCCTACTTCTCCACACCCTCGCCAGCATTTGTTGTTGTTTGTGTTCTTGATAGTTGCCATTCTGATTGGAGTTAGGTGAAATCTCAAGGTAGTTTTGATTTGCATCTCTCTGATTGCTAATGATGTGGAACATTTCCTCATACATTTATTGGCCATTTGTATTTCTTCTGTTGTGAAGTGTCTATTTGGATCCTTTTCCCATTTTTTGATTGGGTTATTTGTTTTCTTAGCTGTGAGTTTCTTGAGGTCTCTGTATATCCTAGATATTAGTACTCTATCAGAAGAGTAGCTGGCAAAAATTTTCTCCCACTCTGTGGGTTCTCTATTAAAGTTCTTGATCGTTTCCTTTGCTGTGCAGAAACTCTTTAGTTTAATGCAATCCCATGTATTGATCTTCCTTTGAGTTGCTTGTGCTTTTGAGGTCTTATTGAGAAAGTTTTGACCTGTGCCTACTATAGGTAAAGACATCCATGCACACATGTGTATCTATGTTTATAGCTGCACAATTCACAATACCAAACTATGGAAACAGTCAAGATGTCCAGGCTCCTTTGTCAAAAATCAGTTGACTGTAAGCACGTGGGTCTGTTTCTGAATCTTCTATTCTGCTCCATTGGTCTGTGTGTATGTTTTTGTGCCAATACCATGCTGTTTTTATTACTGTGGCTTTGTAGTAAAGTTTGAAGTCAGGTATTGTGATACCTCCTGCATGGTTCTTATTACTAAGAACTACTTTGGCTATTCTGGGCTTTTTGTTGTTCCAAATGAATTTAAGGACTGATTTTTCTATGTCTGTGAGGAGTGACCTTGGTAATTTCATGGGTATTGCATTGAATTTGTAGATTACTTTTGGGAGGACGGCCATTTTTTTTTTTTTTTTTTTTTTTTTGTGGTACTGGGGATGGAACTCTGGGGCATTCTACCTCCGAGCTACACCCCCAGTCCTATTTTTTATTCTTTATTTTGAAACCAAGTCTCACTAAGTTTCGGAGTGCCTCACTAGGTAGCTGAGGCTGGCCGCGAACCCGGATCCTCCGGTCTCAGCCTCCCGAATGCTGGGATTACAAGCGTGCGCCACCACGCCCGGCGGGAGGACGGCCATTTTGATGATATTTATTCTGCCTATCCAAGAGCATGGTAGATCCCTCCATCTTCTAAGGTCTTCATCGATTTATTTCTTCAACTTTTTATAGTTTTCCTTATAGAGGTCTTTTACCTCTTTGGTTAGGTTTATCCCTAAGTATTTTATTTTTGGGAGTGCTATTGTGAGTGGAATTGTTTTCTGGATTTCTTTTTCAGTGGATTTATGGTTGGCGTACAGGAAAGCTTCTGACTTTTTAAGATTGATTTTGTATCCAGACACTTTGCTGAATTTGTTGATCAGTTCTATAGGTTTTTTGGTTGAGTTTGTTGGGTCTTATAAGTATAGTATCATGCCATCTGCAAAAAGGGATAGTTTTAGTTCTTCTTTCCCTATTTTTACCCCTTTGATTTCCTTCTCTTGCCTTATTGCTCTGGCTAGAGTCTCAAGTACTATATTGAACAGAAGAGGTGATAATGGACATCCTTGTCTTGTTCCTGTTTTTAGTGGGAACTCCATTTAATATGATATTGGCTGTAGGCCTATTGTATATTGCCTCTATGATTTTGAGGTATGTTCCTTCTATTCCGATTCTCTGCAGTGCTTTTAGCATGAATGGGTTTTGGATCTTCTCAAATGCTTTTTCAGCATCAGTTGAGATGATCATGTGATTTTTGTCTTTGAATTTGTTTTTGTGGTGAATTACATGGATTGTTTTTCACATGTTGAACCAGCCTTGCATCCCTGGGATGAACCTGTCTTGGTCATGGTGGATAATTTTCTTGATGTGGTTTTGAATGCGCATTGCTAGTATTTTGTGTAGCAGTTTTGCATCTAGGTTCATCAGTGATAGGCCTATAGTTTTCTTTTCTTGAGCTGTCTTTATTTGGCTTTGGTATTAATGTGATGTTGGCTTCATAGAAAGTGTTTGGGAGGGTCCCATTTCTTTCGATTTCACGGAATAGTTTGAGGAGTATTGGGGTTAGTTCTTCCATAAATGTTTTATAAAATTCACTTGGAAAACCATCTGGTCCTGGGCTTTTGTTTGATAGTAAACTTTTTATTGCTCTTTCTATTTCTTTGATTTTTATTGGTTGATTTAAGTTTTATATATCTTCTTGACTCAATTTAGGAGGGTTGTATGTATCTGAAAAATTGTCAATTTCTTCCAAATTTTCCATTTTTTTGGAGTATAGTTTTTCAAAATAGTTTCTGATGATCCTCTGTATTTCCACACTGTCAGTGGTAATATCACCTTTTTCATCTCTTATTTTGGTAATTTGGGTTGATTCTCTCTTTCTTTTGGTTAGGTTGGCCAATGATTTATCAATCTTGTTTATTTTTTCAACAAACGAGCTTTTGGTTTTGTTGATTTTCTGTATTGTTTTTTTATTCTCTATTTCAATAATTTCTGCTCTGATTTTCATGATTTCCTGTCTTCTACTGGATTTGGGGTTGGACTGTTCTTATTTTTCAAGGGCTTTGAGCTGTGTCATTAGATCATTTATTTGGTGAGTTTCCATTCTTCTTATATGGGCACTCAGTGCTATAAATTTTCCTCTTAGTACTGCCTTTAAGGTGTCCCAGAGGTTTTGATATGTTGTGTCTGTGTTTTTATTGGTTTCTAGGAATTTTTTAATTTCCCCCCTTACTTCTTCTATGACCCATTCTTCATTCAGCAATGTGGTGTTCAGTCTCCATGTGTTTACATGTTTACTCTGGGTCTTCTTAGAGTTGATTTCTAGTTTCACTCCACTGTGGTCTGAAAAGATGCAGGGAATTATGTTACATTTTTTAAAAATTTGCCAGTGCTCTCTTTGTGGCCCAGAATGTGGTCTATTTTGGAGAAGGTTTCATGCGCTGCTGAGAAAAATGTGAATTCAGCTGTAGTTGGGTGAAATAATCTGTATGTGTCTAACAGGTCCATTTGGTTTATGGTATTATTTAGGTCTGAAGCATCTTTACTGACCTTTTTTTTTGACGATTGGTCTAGTGATGTGAGAGGAGTATTGAAGTCTCCTAGTATTGGTGTATTGGGATCTATGTGTGATTTTATATCATGCAGAGTTTGTTTTATGAAAGTGGCTGCACCTATGTTTGGGGAATAGATCTTGATAATTGTTATTTCCTCTTGCTGTATTGTTCCTTTTACTAGTAAAAAGTGACCTTCTTTGTCTCTTTTGATGAGCTTAGGATTGAAATCTAATTTATCCAATATCATAGTTGCTACTCCTGCTTGTCTTCGAGTTCCATTGGCATGAATTACCTTACTCCAGCCCTTCACCTTTAGTTTGTGCGAATCTTTGTTTGTAAGGTATGTTTCTTGTAGGCAGCATATAGATGGATTCTGGGTTTTGACCCACTTTGCCACCTTGTGCCTTTTTATTGGGGAGTTGAGACCATTTATATTCAGTGTGAGTATTGAGAGATGATTTTTAATTCCTAACATTTTAGGTTTTGACTTCTGTTTGCAGTAGTGTTTGTTCTTCTTTGCTTAGTTGTTTGCTTCCTGGAAATTATTGATTCTCTGGTTCTGACGTTTACTTATTAGTTCTTCTTTATAGTTAATCTCTTTGAGTATTTTCTCTAGTGCTGGTTTGGAAGACATGAATGCTTTCAGTTTCTGTTTGTCATAGAAGGTTTTTATATCCCCATCAATTTTGAGAGAGAGTTTTGCTGGGTAGGAGAATCTTGGCTGCAAGTTATTTTCTTTCAAAGTTTGGAATTTGTTACTCCAGCCCCTCCTGGCTTTCATGACTTGGTTTGGGAGGTCTGGAGTGATTTTAATTGGTTTGCCTCTAAATGTTACTTGGCCTTTTACTTTTGTTGCCTTTAGAATTCTTTCCTTAGCTTCTACATTAGTCATCTTAATTATTATGTGGCGTGGTGAACCTCTTCTTTGGTCTTGTCTGAAGGGGGTTCTATATGTTTCCTGCACCTGTGTGTCAAGTTCTCTTTCAATGTTTGGAAATTTTTCTGATATTACTTCTTTGAAAAGGTTGTTTATTCCATTATTTTCAACTTCTAATCCCTCTTCTATGCCTGTTATTCTTAGGTTAGCTCTTTTAAAATTGGCCCAGATTTAAAAAAAAATAAAATAATAAAAAATAAAATAAAATCTCATCGATGTCTGATTCATACTGTCGAATTTTTTTTCTAGATTATGTATAATGGATTCATTTTTGGAATGGTCATCTTCTAGGAGTGATATTCTGTTTTCCATGTAATCTAATCTATTGTTTATAGTTTGTATTAATGCCTTCACTTCTATTATTGCATCTTTCACATCTTTCACTTCCCTCAAGGCTTCGCTATGATTCCTGCTCAGGGTGTCAGATTGTTTGTTTATTTGTTCTTTTATTTCTTTCCAGTTCTCTCTGCATTCTTTCTGGAAGTTTTGTATCGCTTCTATTATTAAAGACCTGAATTGATCTTCTGGTAAGCTCTGCCATTCAGTGTCATTGAGTTCTGTTGTTGTGGGGTCATGTTGACTCATTGTTTCTTTGGTATTTCTCCTTCCCATGGTTTCCCTGTTCTTAAATTTATAACTTTGCTGATCTTGCATGCTTTCTCTGAATTTATAGGTTTCTTATTTTTATTTTCTCTCTGTGAATGGTATCTTGTACTGAGTTGCCATTACTCTGGTATTTCTTCTGCCCACTCTATTGGTGTTTGGTGGGTTTCAGGTGTTGACTTCTAGGGTCTAGCAAAAGCTAACAAAAAAACCAATCCTCTGAACAAACATACATAAATTGAAGGAATGCAAAGTGAAAACAGAGTAAAAACGAAACAGAGCAAAAACCCCAGAAAACAAGAAACGTCAGCAAGAAGCAAGGTAAAAATCCCTGCAAGTTTGTAAGAACAGACCTGATTTGGCCTCTGCAGATCTTTTGGGTAGATCCCTGCTGCTGTGGGTGACAGACAAAATGGCGGCTGGTACTGCCGCACATGCGCCAGCTCCCCCGTCCTCCCTGGTCTGCTCTCTAGATTCCAACCAACTTCCCCTGTTGCTTTACTCACTTTTATGCTGCTTTCTTCTCTTTCCTTCCATCAAGAAGCTGCTCCTGCGGGAGTTTTGATTCAAGCTCTGTAGTGCAGTTATCTCTGCACCGGTTCTGTAGGGAGAGGTGAACTGGAATGGCCACGCATGAGCTTAAGCTGATCCTACCACGAGTTCTGGTCTCTGTCGAAGGTGCCTCGATATGCCGCCTGGCTAGGATGAGGAGTTCAGGAGTCTCTTGCTCCACCTCTGGTCGGTGGGGATGCAGAGGGTTGTTTTATATTTCTTTGTTAGTAGGCCCCCATGCTGGGGGCTGGCTCAGCAGCTGCTGCTGCTCAGCGGCGTGGCACTGCAGCCGTGGAGACGGGCTTCTTTGCTCTCCCTGGTCAGCCTTCCGGATTCTGCTCAGCTGTATTCCAATTTTCGTAGCGTTTTTCACCCTTTTGTTGCTTTTTTTCTTCTGTCAAAAAGCTGCTTCCACGGCTGATTTGAATCGACGATCCCTCTTTTCTTTAAGGATGATAAACCCATATAAGAACTTTATTAGGAGCAGAGAAGACAATAATTAAATTGCGGTAACTCTGACATTGTTCGCAAAGTTTTATAGAGAACTAGTTAAATATATTATGTTACATATCATAAAGGACTACTGCATCACTGTTAAAAAGAATGAAGTAACTCTCTGTGTACTGGTATAACAGAGCTCCACACGTACTTTTAAGAGTTAGAAGCAAGATGCAAACCAGACGAGGTGATGCCTTCCTGTAATACCACAACCTGGGAGTCTGACACAAGAGGACTTGAGGCTAACCTCAGCAGTTTATCAGACCATCCATCAAATTAGTAAAAGCCTGTTTCAAAATAAATAATAAAATAGGCTTGGGATGTAGGTCGGAAATAGAATGCCCCTGGAGTCATTTCCCAGTACAAAAAAAAAAGCAAGATGCAAAAATGTCTGTGGCACATAATTTCCAAAAGTGACCATCATTGTTTCTACTTCTCTGTCACATGACCATGTTTCCCCCATCATCCGGAGTAAAGTCTGTCTCCCAGACCCTTAATCTGGGGTGGCCCAGTGACATGCTTAGCTGAAGGAAGGTGGCAGCAGTGACATTCTGCTGAATTTCTTCTGGGAATTTCTTGTAGTTCCTGCCCTGCTCCACTGAAATGCCTTGGGATTGTCTGACTCAGAAGCCAGCCACCATGATATGAGGATCCCAAGCCTCCGCAACAGACGGTGTGGAGCATTATCTGGCTAATGAGGCTAAACTCCCATTCACCACAGGTGAGTCTCCAGGTCGCAGCAGCCTCTCCTGCCATCTGACTGCAGCTGCAGGAGAGATGCCCCACGAGGGGGCCCCTTCTACTGAGCTCAGTCAACTCCCCCGGGGCTTGAGGGGATGCCATCAGAAGTTTAGTGCTCCCTTCTGATCCCCCTTTTTCTCTATCTGAAGTATAATCACTGTGTGGTTCTGGTCTTTGTTAATGTTTTCTTTTTTTCAACTTAACATAGATATGTTGCAGCCAGGTGTGGTGGTGCACATCTGTAATTCCAGTACTTGGGAGGCTGAAACATGAGAATCCCAGATTTAAGGACAGCCTCAGCAATTTAGTGAGACCCTCAGCAGCTTAGCAAGACCCTGTTTCAAAACTTTTATTTTATAAAATAGGGCTGTGGGTGTAGTTCTAAGGTTGAATGCTACTGGATTCAATTCCCAGTACCAAATATGTAAACAAACAAACAAAAAAAACCCAGTAATCCTATTATGAGAGCTCCACTTTATGACTTCATTTAAATTTTTTATTATTTCCAAAACGGCCTTATCTCCAAATATAGTCACATTGGGGTTAGAGCTTCTACATAGACATTTTGCAGGAATACATACAGTTTATAACAAGTCAAACGAATCCTTTGTTTCCCAATAATATAACCCCAAGATCTAGGATTTTTCAGGATTAGCAAAGATCTTTTTACACTCACCCTTGGGATTATCCAGCTCCGAAGCCAGTCACCATGATATGAGGATCCCACGTCTCTGGAAGTGACCACGTGGAGCACGGCAGAGAGTTTTCTTTCTTCTTCAGACTTTAATAGTGAAACGAAACGAAAACTGAAAATGCGTTCAGCTGTCTCCAATGCAGAACGCAATGGAGAGCTTTGCCTATCCTTCAGCTCACCATGATTTCTCCCACATGAACACCACCCCAGCACCTCTGAGACCTGACACTCTTCTCCGAAAGTTTGTCAGGAGGAGAGAAGACAGCACTTAAATTGTAGATCCTCTGAAACTATTTTTTGGAGGATTTTTTTTCTTTTGGATACTGGGGATTAAACCCAGGGATGTTCTACCTCTCAGTTGTATCCCTAAACTCTTTAATTTTGGTTTGAAAGAGTCTTACTAGGTTGCTGAGAGTCTCACTACATTGCTGAGGCTAGCTTTGAACTGTGATCCTCCTATATTGCAGATTTAATCTGTAAATCCCAAGTACTGGGATTACAGGCATGCACTACCACACCCATTTGACACTATTTTTTAAAAATACTTTTATTAGCATTCTAAAAAGTATAGATGTATATAGAGAAAAACCCCCAAATCCCACTTCCCAATAACTATGGGTTGACATCATTTAAATGTAGCACATGCATGAGGTCAGGAAAATTCAGTTAGTATAGAAAGTGTGAAATGAAAAATGAAGCTGCCATCTTTCCTTGTTCTGACCTTGAATACTCAAAGTTAGGGTTGTTAATACTCATCCTTTCACTTATATAAAAATACCTAGTAAGCACTTACTGCATGCTGGGCACATTTCTAGGTACTTGGAATATAGTAGTGAACAAGATATGTCAAATCACTGCCTCCTGCTGGCCTCCAACCTACGATGATCCTCCTGCCTCAGCCTCCCAAGTACTGGGATTACAGGTATGCACTACCACACCTGGCTCTGTGGGGGATGTATCTGTGTGTGTGTGTGTGTGTGTGTGTGTGTGTGTGTGTGTGTGAGAGAGAGAGAGAGAGAGAGAGAGAGAGAGAGAGAGAGAGAGAGAGAGAGAGATACTGTGGATTGAACCCAATGGCGTTCTACTTCTGAGCTACACCTCCAGCCCTATTTTATTTTTATTTTGAAACAGGGTTGCACTAAGTTGCTGAGGCTGGCCTGGAACCTGCAATCCTTCTGTCTCAGCCTTCCAAGTACTGGAATTACAGGTGTGTGCCACTGCTCCTGGCTCCAACCCATCCCTGGGCTTTGAGTGGGCAAGGCAGAGAAGAAACACACACTCATGGTTCCACATTTCTCAGTTTCAGTTTCTGCAGTCAACCACTGTCTGACAACATTAAATGGAAAGTTGCAGAAATAAATGCTTCATGTGTTTTATTTGTTTCTTTATTTTGTGGTACTAGGGATTGAGCCCAGGGGTATTCAACCTCTGAGCTACACCCCCAGCCCTTTTTTATTTTACTGTTTTGAAACAGGTTCTCACTAGGTTGCTGAGAGTCTTGCCATGTTGCTGAGGCCGTCCTTGATACTACATACCTCCTGTCTCAGCCTCCCAGGTACTGGGGTTGCAGGAATGTGCCACCATGACTGGCTACCCCCTCCTCCTCCTCCTCCTCCTCTTCGTCGTCGTCCTCCTCCTTCTCTTCCTCCTCCTCCTTATCATTATTATTATTATTTGTGGTCCTGGGGATGAAACTCAGGGACATACTACCTCTAAGCTAAACCCCTAGTCCTATTTTAATTTTAATTTTGAAACAGAATCTTGCTAATTTGCTGAGGCTGGCCATGAACATTTAATCCTCCTGTTTCAGCCTCCCAAGTACTGGGATTATAAGTGTGCACCACCATGCTCAGCTTATTTCATTCATTTTAAATTGAGTGCCTTGCTGAGAAGCCTGATGAAATCTCCCACCAACCTGCTCTGGCCCACCTGAGAAATGCACCATATCTTTGTCCAGCGTATCCACATTGTATGAGCTACCCGCCCATTAGCCACTTAGTAGCTGTCTGTTATCGTGTGCCTGTCTTGGCTAGCACGTTGACTGTTGCAGAATCAGTATTGCAGCACCAGTGTGCTAGCAATGTTTCTGTAGTAGCCTAATGCCAACGTGCAAAACCTATGCCATTTGTTCCACTTCATCTCACCATGGAAGCAGTGTGTCATCTGACATCATCACAAGAGGGGAAGGACAGGACAGTATAATAACACACTTTGATGCCCTGCCTTGCTGGCTCATTCGTCTGGGACTTTCAGTGTTCAGAACTGTGAGAAATAAATTTCTGTTGCTTAAGCCCCCACATCTGTGTTATTTTACAGCAACCTGAGTGCACTTGTATAACAGGAAGTAAAAAAAAAAATCATTGTAAAGTTTTTGATGTTTGAGGTCAGTAACAATAGACACACTTTGAAAACGACTTGCCCTGGCTTGGACATGTGGGGAGGGGGGGTGTTTCCCAAAGTTCATGTTTAGAAAGTTAATCCTCCTTGTGAGGTATTTAGAGGGTGGAAATGTAATCCAATTATGGTGTTGAGAGGTGAGGATTAATTAAATTCACCTTTGTTGGTCTTTGTAATAGAATAATTATAATGGCTTTATAATAAGAGGAAGGGAACTGGACATGGTGGTGCATGCTCGTAAGCCCAGTAGTTGGGAGTCTGAGACAGGAGGATTGCAGGTTCAAGGACAGCCTCAGCAAGTAGTGAGACTTTCTTTGACCTAGCAAGACCCTGTTTCAAACTAGAAATAAAAGAGGGTTTAGTTTGGAGATAAAATGCCCCTGGGTTCAATCCCCAGGACCACACACTCTCCAAAAATAAAAACAAAAAGAAGGAGAGAGACTGGAAGATGCACACAGGCATGTACACTACCTATCTTTTGTCATGGGATGCCCTGTATCATCTCAGGACTCTGATTCTGCTGGTAGGAAGGCCATCATCAGATGTGGTCACCTGAACCTACAGAATTGTTCCTCAATAAACCTCTTAGCATTGTAAAGTCACTCAACCTTGGTTGTTTCATTGTAATAACACAAAACTGACTATGACAACACAAATATCTCCTGCATAGGAATAATTTGATTTCTCATAATTATATGGTAATATTTTATAACTCCTGACAAACATTAAGGTTTCAATTTTAGAGCATTTTTTTTCCTTTTACACCGAATAGCAAAAAATAAATAAATAAATAAATAAATAAATAAATAAATAAATAAATAAATAAAATAAAAATGCTACTTTATTTAGTAAATGAACTTTCTTCTTAGATCTTAAATTCTGGATTTAAATATTCTTTATCCTTGGTAAGGAGAGTTGATTTATAATGTGGAATTTGAATAAAATACTTGCAGGTACAAATGGTTTGCTTCATAGTGTATTCTTTTATTAACCCCTCAAGATTTTCATTTTTTATTTTTCTTCAAAGGCAGGGTATTGAAAATGTGTACTAACTTAATTAACAGGAGGATGTAGTCCAATACTTTTCTTTCTTTCTATCTGTTTTAGTTTTTGTTTTGTCACTGGGGATTGAACCCAGGGGGGGTTCTACCGTCAAAATAGGGTCTCGCTAAGTTGCTGAGGTTGTACTTGAGCCTGCAATCCTCCTGTCTCAGCCTCCCGAGTACTGGGATTATAGGCGTGTACTACCACACCCAGCTCCTGGTTTCCCAATTTTAAAAATTCAAGTGGTATAAAGTAGGCCCTAGTTAAACATTTGCTGAATGGATAGATGAAAAAAATGAATAATGAATTTTGGCATAATCCAGTTTCTTCTTTTATGTTCCTAGGAATTTTGGGGGGGGCTTTTAGATACTGGGAATCTTCTAGGTGAGTTTAATCATGGAGTTTATAAAGTGCTTTCACACTTACTTGCTTCTTTCAGTCTAATATCAAAATGGGTGGTTTGGAGCCAGGCATGGTGGCATGCACCTGTAATCCTGGTACTTGGGAGGCGGAGACAGGAGGATACAGGTTCAAGGCCAGCATCAACAACTTAGTGAGCCCTTGCCCCCAGCCACCCAGATTCAACTTTTTTCTCTTTTTTTAGTATTGAGTATTGAAGTCATAGGAATTCTCCCATGACCTCCAAGCTATACCTGTAGTCCTTCTTATTTTTATTTTGAAACAGGGTCTCGCTAAGTTGTTGAGGGTCTCATTGATTTGCTGAGGATGGCCTCTGTGATCCTCCTATGTCAGCCTCCCAAGTACTAGGATTACAGATGTACACCACCGTGCCTGGCTCCCCATTCTACTTTCTGACTTGTTTACTTTTTGAGAACTCCCCTTATTGTTTTCCACAATGGCTCTGCTATTTTATGTCCCCACCAACAATGCACAAAGGTTCCAATTTCTTTATAGCCTCACCAATACTTACTTTTTATTTAGTTTATTTTGTACTATTTTTTGGTACTGGATATTGAACTCAGAGGCATTCTACCTCCAAGCTACACACCTCCAGCCCTTTTTACTTTTTATTTTGAAACAGGGTCTCGTTAAGTTGCTGAAGCTGGCTTTGAACCTGTGATCTTCCTGTCTCAGCCTTCCAAGTACTGGGATGACAGGTGTGTGCCACCACTCCTGACTATTTAGTTTTTTAATTAATAGCTATCCCAGTGGGTATCCCATTATGATTTTGATTTGCATTTCCCTGATGATTAAAGATATTGAACATCTTTTTATGTTCTTATTGTCCATAAAAAGTGCCCAGCTGCTATTTATATTGTTAACATTTATCTCTCAACTTAAAAATTAAGCATGTTATAAATTTAATTTTGAAATATACCTATAAAATCCATAAAAACCATTTGCAGATAAAAGCAGCTCCTTCCACTTTGTAACGTAACATAATTCAGTTAATATTTTAATAATTCACCAGGGTTTAGTGCTTAAAAACCAGCTCTCTGGATACAAATGACCTGGATTTGAATCCTTTCTCAGTTACTTATGTGCTATGTGAACTTAACCAACACACCATCTCTGTGCCTTCCTTCCTTAACACAGAGAGCAATGCAGACAAACCAGGATTTTGTAGAATGGGGGATTCTCTAAAATAACTGAGCAGTACTCTTCAAAAGTGTTCAAGGTTATGAAAAAATAGACTGAAGAACCATGCCAGATGAAAGGGGACTGAAGAGACATGGCCACTGAATGCAGAGCAGGATCTAGGGTGGGATGCTGGAGCAGGAAAAGGACATCAGTGGGGC
Organism: Graphiurus murinus; assembly: GCA_004027655.1. NCBI lineage: Eukaryota > Metazoa > Chordata > Mammalia > Rodentia > Gliridae > Graphiurus > Graphiurus murinus. Next base: position 35,373 of record PVLC010007170.1, on the reverse strand, counting down.
AGTTCGTGATTGGGTATGCAAATAGCCCAGCTCCTTTCCCCTGGAACAGGACAGTTCCAAGGGGTGGACTGGCAGTGGGTGGCAGAGCTTTCCTGGGCATAAGCTCCAGCCCCCGTGGGGGTTCCTTCCTAACACACATCCTTGGCTGATGCCTCCCGTGTCCTCCCTCAGGTCCTAATGCCCCAACCAGTGTTCCCTGTGCCTCCCAATCAATGACCCGAATAAAAGTCCTTGTCTGGGGACAGCTCCTAGGGGAACCAGAACTAGGACATGTCATCCTATTTCTATTAAGCTCAAAAATAGATGGAATTAACCTCTGATACCAGGAGTCTGGGCACTGGGTACCCTTGAGTGAGACGTGAGAGGGGCCTCCTGGGGCGACAACAATGTTTCTTTTTTGATCTGGGTTCTGGTTATAGGGCTGTGCTCCACTTGTGAAAATTCATTGTGTTGTACAGTTGCCATGGGTGTGCTTTTCCATAGGCATATCATGATTCACTGAGAAGCCTTAAAATAATTCTGCTAGTTTGAGCAGGGTTTAGGTTTGTTTGTTTTCTATAATGAAGTGATAGTAAAAGTTCTTACTCATTGACTACTGCAAGGAAAATACAGTGTGTGAGTGTGTGTGTGTGTGTGTGTGTGTGTGTGTGTGTGTGTGTGTGTATCTGAGGATTGAATTCAGGGGCATTCTACCTGAGCTACACCCCTAGCCTATTTAATTTTAATTTTGAAACAGGGTCTCACTAAGTTGCCCAGGTTGGTTTCAAACCTGTGGTCCTGCTGTCTCACTTCTCAAGTGCTGGTAGTGGGCCACCACACATCTGCATTGAGTAAAACAAATCAAACTGGGTGTGTTGGCACAGGTCTGTAATCCTAGTATTTGGGAGGTGGAGACAGGAAGGAGCTCAGGTTCAAGGCAAGCCTCAGCAACTTAATGAGACCCTGTTTCAAAGTAAAAAATAGAATAGGGGTGCAGAGTGTAGCTCAGAGGTAGAATGCCTCTAGGTTCAACCTTTAGTGCCCAAACAAACAAACCACAAGTCATTTTTTATAATTGTTTTTGTGGTCCATGTGTGGTCACAAAATTGGAAAAGACAAAGATTAAGAAGATGAGAAATTGGGCAGGTTGAAAGAAAGAGAAAAGAGAGAAGAGATCAAGGTGGTTTAGCATATACAGAACAAGAGACAGAAAAGGAAGCAAGAGTTAGCCATGTATGTATGTATGTATACATAAACACACTGTGTTTCTGACATTTTTACCTCCATACTCTTAAAGTATTTTTCCCTTCCTATTGTCAAATGAGCTATAAAGGTCCCTCTCCAAAGCTTAGAAGCACAGGCAGTCATGAAATGATCTCCTTTTCCTACATTCAACAAAGAAAATTTCCTAAAATCTCGTCTCATACTCAATAAGGAAAATGTCATTGAAGGAAATTTTGGCATCAATACCAGTTCACAAAAAGAAGTGCACCTCTTTCTCCAGTATTGTGTTTCTACCTTGTGACCTGTCACGGTATCATAGATAAAGGACTCAAGGTTTACAGTTAAGGCAGAGAGGGTATTTTCTGCAGGCATCAGTGTGCGGTTTGAGAGGTAAACCCATGACTTGGCTGCGAGAGTCTCTGCTCTTCTGTTGCAGATCTTAAGGAGAGATGTGGGGGAAGCTGTGGCAACGGCTATGAATGCATTTTAGGCCTGACTGAGTAACCGGTTCCCATTAAAGACAAGCACATCATCAAGAGGTTTGTAAACCTTTGCCAGGAACTCCTGTTAGGCCTTCCTTGCAGATATTAATGCTCCTTGTTTTTGAACTAACACCCGGAGCAAAGCCGGATGCTATAATAGGATTAGCCTATTATAAGTCAGATTGTTTACTGTACTGACACTAAAACATTTACTGTAGTGAATTATAAAACAAGTTTGAGTGACATATGCATGTACACAACTGTCAACTCTAAGTCTGCATCTGATAATCTTTCCTTCCTGAGTAAATAACAAAGTTTGCTGAAGTGTGTGTGTGTGTGTGTGTGTGTGTGTGTGTGTGTGTATTTTACTGGGGATTGAACCCAGACCCTTTGGCATGCTAGGCAAGTGCTCTACCACTGAGTTACACCCTCGGCCCAAAGATGAACTCTAACAAGGAAAAATAAATAAATAAATAAATAAATAAATAAATAAATAAATAATCTAGAGGAAGAAGCAGTGTGTGTGTGTGTGTGTGTGTGTGTGTGTGTGTGTGTGTTTTCAGGGGGAGCACTAACTGAAGTTATCAGCTAATCCTATTGTTTAAGATAATTAGCATTGATTGATTGCCAACAATGTTCAAAATAACAATTTAAAACTGGAATTCTGGATGATACCAGAATAGGAAAATGAGGGAGAAGAGGAACAGCAGAAGAAAGTAAACATGTCTTGTCTTGTTTGGTAAGAACATATATGTCTTTGTTAGGGAAATATAACTTTATGTATGCATATAAAAATGAAGAGTATTATTAAAAGAGCAAGGGGAAAATGTATAGATTTTACCATAGAGGAAAAATAGATGAGACAAGGAAAATTCAGTCAACTCAATGGAAACAGTAATGGGAACAAAAAAGACAGATTGACAAGTAGGTGTTCTTTTTGTTTGTTTGTTTGTTTTGGTACTGGGAATTGAACCTAAGGGCATTTTATCTCTGAGGACACCCTCTGTCTTTTTTATTTTTTGTTTTGAGACATGATCTCCCAAGGTTGCTGAGAGCCTTGCTACATTGCTGAGGTTGTCCTTGAAACTGCAATCCTCCTGTCTCAGTATTGAGATTACAGGTGTGCTCTAGCACGTAGGACTGGCAAGTACTTTTAATGTTGACACTATCAAATATTAGCCATAAGCTATGCAGACCCCCTCATGTCTCAGCACTGGGAGTGTATACAGTTCTAGTCAATTAGGAACACAATTTAGCATATCTATTGAAACCGAAATGTGTATTTGTGTCCAAGAAAGGAGATTTAAGACTGTCCTACCAAGCATAGTTCATAGCAGAGAAATATTGGCAACAGTCTAACTGCCTGCCGATTTGCCTGATTCATAAACCATGCTATATTCATGCTACAGAATATTCTTCAGTAGTTAAAATGAGTAATGTCGACTTATTTTTATAATATAGATGGGCATATGATGAATATTTTAAAATTTGCAAAATGAAAGTTATAGAATTATTCTATATGTATAAAGCCACATGACACAATAAGGTACGTGTGTATTGTTATAGATATACCTAAGTGCAAAAACAACTAGACAAAGCTCAGAAAGGTTAGACATCAAACTCATGATTGAGATTGCCTCTGAGGAGGTGGAAGGAGTGGAAGAGTGGGATGTATCATCTTGGAAAGAGAGCTTGCAGGCCACATGTGAGGGATTTAGTATTCTTAGTAAAGGCTGACTTCATTTTTGAGGAAATTATTTACACATAATTGGCTGGGTGAGTCTGATGAGGACCAGCTTCTCCCTCTCTGGATGCGCTGACCTTTACCCAGATGGGAGACTTGCTGATCTAACCTTCATGTGGGCAGGTGGGCAGGGAATAGACTATGCAGACACGGGGCCCTCCTTCGCTTTCACCCTGTAGTACTCACCAAGAAATGAGAGGTCTGCCACACCTGGGCTGTGGACTGATGGTTGTGGTGTGTACTCTAGATGCGGAGGCACTGAGCACCTTGCTAAGTGAGGCTGTGGGAGTGTGCTGGGGAGCCCTCCTCTCAGATGACTGGAGGGGTTATATTGGGGTTAGGGAAACAGCAAGCCCTCTAATCTGGTTAGGTTCTTCTGTGCCCCCCTGGAGCTCTCCACTTCTTGAACTCTGACACATGACACCAAGAACTGGAAAGAGTATCCCTCCTGCAGTTTGGCAATGAAAAGTTGGAAAACAACCAGAACAACTCTACATAACCCCCCCCCAATTAATCACAGATTTATGCATTTGGCTACTGAAAAGTTCTCCTTTACTTTCAATCAGTACTTTATCCATTCTTCTGTTTGGCAAACCTAATTACAGGCATTCTAAAATGATGTTGTTGTCAAAATAAAATACTCAGATCAACAACAGCAATCTTTTGGATGATCTGAATTCCACATACAAAGTCCAGCGCCTGCACTCCTTCCTTCGTTCCTTCGTTCCTTCCATCCATCCTTCCTTCCTTCCTTCCTTCCTTCCTTCCTTCCTTCCTTCCTTCCTCCTTCCTTCCTTCCTTCCTTCCAACACTGGCAGCCCCCAGAGCAGTATTTGGGAGATTGAGATAGAAGGATCCCAGGTTTGAGACCAGCCTCAGCAACTTAGCAAGACTCTCAGCAACCTAAGGAGGACTCTGTTTCAAAAGAAAAAAATTAAAAAGGGTTGGTTGGAGTGTAGCTTGGAGGTAGAACACCCCTGGTTCTAATCCCCTATACCACAAAAACAAAGCAAAACTTCCTTCCATAGAAGCTGATGATCTCAGGTAGATGCTACAGCAAGGGGGAGTGGATTCACTCAGGTTGGAAGCTCTTAGGGCAATTCTGTGATATAGTATCTCAACATTATGTAGAAGGAGGGAGGCTCAAGCTGTACTTGGTCAAGATGTGGCCACACAGTAGCTCCATGGGGGATGCCTGCTCATTTTTGTGCTTGGGACGATGCTCAGACATTAGTACTTATTTTTACGGCCATTTTGATGATATTTATTCTGCCTATCCAAGAGCATGGTAGATCCCTCCATCTTCTAAGGTCTTCATCGATTTCTTTCTTCAACTTTTTATAGTTTTCCTTATAGAGGTCTTTAACCTCCTTGGTTAGGTTTATCCCTAAGTATTTTACTTTTTGGGGTGCTATTGTGAGTGGAATTGCTTTCTGGATTTCTTTTTCGGTGGATTTATGGTTGGCATATAGAAAAGCTTCTGATTTTTTAAGATTGATTTTGTATCCAGACACTTTGCTGAATTTGTTGATAAGTTCTATAAGTCTTTTGGTTGAGTTTGTTGGGTCTTCTAAGTATAGTATCATATCATCTGCAAAAAGGGATAGTTTTAGTTCTTCTTTCCCTATTTTTATCCCCTTGATTTCCTTCTCTTGCCTATTGCTCTGGCTAGAGTCTCAAGTACTATGTTGAACAGAAGAGGTGATAATGGGCATCCTTGCCTTGTTCCTGTTTTTAGTGGGAACTCTTGCAGTTTCTCTCCATTTAATATGATATTGGCTGTGGGCCTATTGTATATTGCCTTTATGATATTGAGGTACATTCCTTCTATTCTGATTCTCTGAAGGGCTTTTAGCATGAATGGGTGTTGAATCTTGTCAAATGCTTTTTCAGCATCAATTGAGATGATCATGTGGTTTTTGGTTTTGATTCTGTTTATGTGGTGAATTATATGGATTGTTTTTTGAATGTTGAACCAGCCTTGCATCCCTGGGATGAACCCGACTTGGTCATGGTGTATAATTTTCTTGATGTGATTTTGAATGTACATTGCAAGTATCTTGTTTAGCAGTTTTGCATCTAAGTTCATCAATGATATAGGCCTATAGTTTTCTTTTCTTGAGCTGTCTTTATTTGGTTTTGGTATTAATGTGATGTTGGCTTCATAGGATGTGTTTGGGAGGGTCCCGTTTCTTTCTATTTCATGGAATAGCTTGAGGAGTATTGGGATTAGCTCTTCCATAAATGTTTTATAAAATTCTTTTGGAAAACCATCTGGTCCTGGGCTTTTGTTTGATGGTAAACTCTTTATTGCTGTTTCTATCTCTTTGATTGTTATTGGTCGGTTTAAGTTTTCGATATCCTCTTGACTCAATTTAGGGAGGTTGTATGTGTCTAGGAATTTGTCAATTTCTTCTAGATCTTCCATTTTGTTGGAGTATAGTTTTTCAAAATAGTTTCTGACTATCCTCTGTCCATACTGTTGGTGGTAATATCACCTTTTTCATCTCTTATTTTGGTAATTTGGGTTGATTCTCTCTTTCTTTTGGTTAGGTTGGCCAATGGTTTATCTATCTTGTTTATTTTTTCAAGAAACCAGCTTTTGGTTTTGTTGATCTTCTGTACTGTTTTTTTATTCTCTATTTCATTAATTTCTGCTCTGATTTTCATGATGTCCTGTCTTCTACTGGCTTTGGGGCTAGATTGTTCTAGTTTTTCAAGGGCTTTGAGCTGTGTCATTAGGCTATTTATTTGGTGAATTTCTGTTCTTCTTATGTGGGCACTCAATGCTATAAATTTTCCTCTTGGTACTGCCTTCAAGATGTCCCAGAGGTTTTGATATGTTGTGTCTCTATTTTCATTGGTTTCTAGGAATTTTTTTTTTTTTTTCAGTACTGGGGATTGAACTCAGGGGCATTCTACCTCCGAGCTATACCCCCAGCCCTATTTTTTATTCTTTATTTTGAAACCAAGTCTCACTAAGTTGCAGAGTGCCTCATTAGGTAGCTGAGGCTGGCCGCGAACCCAGATCCTCCAGTCTCAGCCTCCCGAATGCTGGGATTACAAGCGTGCGCCACCACACCTGGGTCGGTTTCTAGGAATTTTTTAATTTCTCCCCTTACTTCTTCTATGACTCATTCTTCATTCAGCAATGTGGTGTTCAGTGTCCATGCGTTTACTCGGTTACTTTGGGTCTTCTTGGAGTTTATTTTATTTCTAGTTTCACTCCATTGTGGTCTGAGAAGATGAGGGAATTATGTTACATTTTTTGAATTTGCCAGTGCTCGCTTTGTGGCTGAGAATGTAGTCTATTTTGGAGAAGGTTCCATGAGCAGCTGAGAAAAATGTGAATTCAGTTGTAGTTGGGTGGAAGAGTCTATGCGTGTCTACTAGGTCCATTTGGTTATGGTATCCTTTAGGTCTGAGGCATCTCTACTGACCTTTTGTTTAGAAGAATGACCTAGAGATGTAAGAGGAGTATTGAAGTCTCCTAGTATTAGTGTATTGGGATCTATGTGTGTCTTTATATCATACAGAGTTTGTTTTATGAAAGTGGCTGCACCTACATTTGGGGCATAGATGTTGATCATGGTTATTTCCTCTTGCTGGATTGTTCCTTTTACTAGTAAAAAAAATGACCTGCTTTGTCTCTTCTGATAAGCTTGGGCTTGAAGTCTAGTTTATCTGATATCATAGTTGCTACTCCTGGTTGTCTTTGAGTTCCATTGGCATGGATTACCTTACTCCAGCCCTTCACCTTTAGTTTGTGGCAATCTTTGCTTGTAAGGTGTGTTTCTTGTAGACAGCATATAGATGGAATCTGGGTTTTGATCCATTTTGCCACCTTGTGCCTTTTTATTGGGGAATCAAGACCATTTATATTCAGTGTGACTATTGAGAGATGGTTTTTAATTCCTAATATTTTGAGTTTTGACTTCTATTTTTGGTGTTGTTCTTTCTTCTTTGCTTAGTTGTTTGCTTCCTGGAAATTATTGTTTCTCTGGTTCTGACGTTTACTCGTTAGTTCTTTGTAGTTAATCTCTTTAAGTAGTTTCTCTGGTGCTGGTTTGGAAGACATAAATTCTTTCAGTTTCTGTTTGTCATGGAAGGTTTTTATATCCCCATCAATTTTAAGAGACAGTTTCACTGGGTATGAGAATCTTGGCTGTAAGTTATTTTCTTTCAGAGTTTGGAATATGTTACTCTAGCCTCTCCTGGCTTTCATGACTTGATTCAGGAGGTCTGGTGTGATTCTAATTGGTTTGCCTCTAAATGTTACTTGGCCTTTTACTTTTGTTGCCTTTAAGATTCTCTCCTAGCCGGGCATGGTGGTGCATGCTTGTAATCCCAGCATTCGGGAGGCTGAGACTGGAGGATCCGGGTTCGCGGCCAGCCTCAGCTACCTAGTGAGGCACTCTGCAATTTGGTGAGACTCAGTTTCAAAATAAAGAATAAAAAAAAATAGGACTGGGGGTGTAGCTCGGAGGTAGAATGCCTCTGAGTTCAATCCCCAGTACCACAAAAAAAAAAAAAAATCTCTCCTTTGCCTCTACATTGGTCAGTTTGATTATTATGTGGCATTGTGAAACCTCTTCTTTTGTCTTGTCTTGAGGGAGTTCTATATGTTTCCTGTACCTGTGTTTCGACTTCTCTTTCTATGTTTGGAAAATTCTCTGTTATTACTTCTTTGAAGAGATCGTTTATTCCATAGGTTTCAACTTCTAATCCCTCTTCTATGCCTATTATTCTTAGGTTAGCTCTTTTAAAATTGGCCCAGATCTCTTCCAAGTCCAATTCATATTGTTGTATTTTTTTCTAAGTTATATACTGTAGATTCATTTTTGGTATGGTCATCCTCTAAGAGTGATATTCTATTTTCAATGTGATCTAATCTGCTGTTTATAGTTTGTATTGCTGCCTTCATTTCGATTATTTCATCTTTCACTTCCTTCAGTGCTCTTCTTTGGTTTATTTTGAGGTCATCAAATTCTTTGTTTATTTGTTCCTTTATTTTTTTAAAACTCTACCTACGTCCTTTCTGAAAATCCTGTATTGTTTCTAGTATTAAAGATATGAATTGTTCTTCTGGTAGTCTCTTCCAGTCTGGGTTGGTGAGATCTGTTATTGAGGGGTTGTGGTAGCTCATTGTTTCTTTGTTATTTTTCCTTCCCATGGTTCCCCTGTTCTTCAATTTATATCTTTGCTGTTCTTGCAAGTTTTCTTGTCCAATCTCTGCAGTGGGGGTCTAGAGTTGACAGGTTGTGTTCAGAGATAAAGTTTGGGTGAGAGATCACAGTAATGAATGCAGGAATAGGGTAAAGAAGAGGGTATGTTCCAGCAGAATAAGAGGTTGAATGTGTTGGGGTGATATATTGTAAAGATTAGAGATGGCAGATATTGACATGCGACAGGAAAAAGAGGAAAAGAAAAGAGAGGAGGTAAAGTGTTGCGGAGAGGAATATGGGGGGGGGGAGCTTGTAAAAGGGACAAGGAGGGGATTCAACAACCTAAGCAAGAGATAACAAAGCAAGTATTCATCCAAACAAACATAAGTAAATCAAGGCAATACAAAACGAAAACAGAGTAAAAACAGATGAAACTTAACACCAAAAAAAGAAGAGAAAAAAAAAGTAAAAAAACAAAAAAACCAAAATCTAAAAATAGCAACCAGACACTAAAACAAACACTCTGCTAGTTCGTGATTACCGAGCTTAAATTTTCAAGTGTGTCTCTAGCATTTTTATTTGCTCTGTCAGTGCAGGCAGAGGATTTCTTTGGTGTTTCTCCCACTGCAGCTTATGTCTCTGGGCTCTCCACTGGGCCTGACTGTGTCTCTCTCTCTGCCTTTGCTGATGGCGGGAGTGCAGTCTAAATGCTGGGCCTTTCCAGATGCCCTATGTGCACTGGGTTCTTCCGCCCTTCTAGTCCTGTCTAGACTCTAGAAGGGCGGGTATCTGAGTCTATCCTTTTATTGTGACCCCGCACCCCGGGGGTGCAGTCCAACTTACGAATCCCTGCTGCTCGGCCTGTTCCACCTCTGGTCACTGGGGGTGCAATAGGATAATGACGGTCTGGATAGCTGGCAGGAAGTTGGCTGGGAGGGGCTGGCAGCAAAGATGGTGGCTACCGTTTTGCGGCACACGCCAGCTCCCCTGTTCCTCCTGGGCTCTGTTTAGCCGCTCCTGGTTCACGCTCACATTTCAAGCATTCTGCTTCTCTTCCTTCCATCAAGAAGCTGCATTAGCGGCTGTCCTGTTTCAGGCTCTGCTGTGCTGTCACTCACTTTTCCATCTCTGGAGCGGAGTGCAGGGGCAGACCCGCGGGAGCTTACGCTGATCGTCCTACTCATTCCGATCACTGTGGATGGTGCAGGAATACCCGCCTGCATAGGACGTGGAGACCCGGGGATGCCCACACCATGCCTGGTCTGGTAGCTGTGTCCGCCATGGAGTTTGTAGCTCTCAGCATCTGGCTGGTCCCCACAGCTCCGATCCCGTCTCCACAGCCAGTTGCATACTTTTGAAAATAACAGCAAATATAAATGCCTATTAGCACTGTAACAGTATTGTTTTACTTTACAAAAGATTTCTTTAAAAGTATTAAACTCCCCAACCATACTCATTCATTGTTTCAATCCATTTACTCACCAGCATGACTGGAATACTTGTTACATAGTCAACATATTATTCTCTCTGGACCTTTCCATCTTTCAGAAGTTCATTTTTCCCTGACCACTCTAGCAAGTTGAGAGATTTAAAACTAAAGTAACAGGACTCAATTTCAAATGAAGCACTTTCTCTACTTTTTCAAACAAAAACATTTATGAAGGCAGAGAATTGTAAATTGCCCTTTTGAAAATTTAAAATGATACTGAATACCGATATTAAACATCAGAAATATCTGATTGTGTACTCAATGGAAGAGCACCCAGAAAAACAAAACAGAAAAGGAATGGTAACTTTGTTTTTAATTTTTGTTATTATTCAGCTCTTTTTTTTTTTTAATTGTTTTTTGGTCTGAAAAGAATAGAAGAAAGTACAAGTGTTGTAAACTAAATAGCCACGTCTCTGCATATTTGAGAAAGATTACTTCCTTATTTAGTTAAAAATGGAAAAAAGTTTAATTTTATAAAAAAAAACCAACGTAGTAAAGGTCATAATCAGGATATTATTTAAGGAGGTCATCTTTTTCAATATGAATAATTTTTGCTATTTTTAACTAATATTTAAAAATGTATTTAGTTTACTAAGAAGAATCAGCACAGGGGTTAAAATATACTCTTTTACACGACTCTAGGGATATATCTTTGAAGGATTTAAAAATGTTAATTTGTAAATTTAATTCTTCCAATAAGGAAATGCATCATTAATATGGTTACTGCATAAATAATTTCTTCCTTATTAAATTTATCTTTTCAAACCATTACAAATAACTTATGTTAGTTGCTTCCTCACCATACCATCAGAACTAGTTATTCTGTGTTAATTGATGATAGAAACTTTGTGCAACAGGAAAATGTTAACTCTAATGATGCTCTTTTTCATGGAAAATACGGATCCAAATTCTGAGAAAAGGAAATGATGTTCGACCATCATTGGTTCAAGACATGATAGTCAAGCATCACCAGCTCTTTTTTTTATTGGTGCATTGTAATCATACATCTTTGTTAGGTATAACCTGGAAAAATATGCACACATCTCTCATTTAATTCTTCCCCAATTCCGCCCCACTCTCTCTCTTTCCCTCCTTCTCAAGTTTTGTGGGGTTTTTGTTGTTGTTGTTGTTGTTGTTGTTGTTGTTTTTGTGTGTGTAGTACTGGGGATGGAACCCAGGGACATTCTACCTCTGAGCTACACCCCCAGCCCTATTTTTTATTCTTTATTTTGAAACAGGGTCTCACTAATTTGCAGAGGGCCTCACTAAGTCACTGAGGCTGGCCTCGAACCTGAGATCCTCCAGTCTCCAAAGTACTGGGATTACAAGCGTGCTCCACCATGTCCAGCTGTTATTCAGCTCTTTTTACATATAGTACTTTTAAGAACTAAAATTTATTTAAAGGCCATTCATATGACTAGGAAGGGCCTAGCCCCATTGTATGTATCATATTTCATTTACTATATGGCACCATGGATTTGTGGTGGTCCTTTATTTTGTGCATTAAGACAAAAAAATTCTTTTTTGTACTGGTGATTGAACCTAGGGACTTTCTACCTTGGAGCCACATGCCAGCCCTTTTTATTTTTTATTTTGAAACAGTCTTTTCCTAAGTTTCTGAAGTTATTACTAAATTACCAAGGCTGACTTCAAACCTGTGATCCTCCTGTTTCAGCCTCCCAAGTACTGGTATTATAGGTGTGTACCACCACACCTGACAAGAAAGACTTTTTTTTTTTTTTTTTTTTGCGGTACTGGGGATTGAACTCAGGGGCATTCTACCCCCGAGCTATACCCCTAGCCCTAGTTTTTTTATGCTTTATTTTGAAACCGAGTCCCACTAAGTTGCGGAGTGCCTCACTAGGTAGCTGAGGCTGGCCTCGAACCCAGATCCTCCGGTCTCAGCCTCCCGAATGCTGGGATTACAAGCATGCGCCACCACGCCCAGCTCCAAGAAAGACTTTTAAATGCTGCCCATTATAACTGTCATGTATCCTGAATAATAAATGTCATACCAATGTCAGAGATGTTAAATTATGAGAAACAAAATCTTAGACTCATTGAAATACATAATCCTTAAAAGATATCTGTAAAATCTGTATAATTGTATTATTTTATTAATTGAACTATTATTTTTGTTAAGCAGTGTTAATAGTAATAGTTAAGTATTAATAAGTAATAGTTGCAGTATTAACAATTATTGAGGTGTTGCCTATGCTAGAAACCAATCTAAATGCTTTGCCCGGCAGTCCTAGCACACTGCTACAAACAGAAAGTTCCTAAAGACACCAGGAGGTCTGCTTCTTGTTGGTCATCCTGGCCTTGATCAGAGCAAGCAGAGGGGTTTAGAAGGACATCCTTTATTTTTTTCTGAAAAAGTCTTTATTTAACCTTCATTTAAAATTTTAAATTAGATTCATTTCTAACTAACTTATAAAAATAAAGACGGCACATATTAATGGGGCACCGAATGATGTTTTCATCCACATTCCCACTGTGTGATTCATCATGTTTTTGTGGTGAAAATGTTCAATACACTTTCTTCTGGCTCTCTGAATTATATGGGCTCGTTATCTATAGTCACCCTCATGTGCAAGAGCACACCAGAGCTCCTCACTCCTGTCTGACCGTACTTAGTACTCTCTGGGCCCTCTGCCCCAACTCCTCCCTCTCTCCTACTCTCATCAGTCTCTGGTAACCACCATTCTCCTTTAAGGCCAATGGGACCCCGTTTTTAATTCCCCACTCATGAATGAGAGCATACATTACTTGTCTTTCTGTGTCTGGCTTGTTCCACTTAACATTACCTTCTCCAATACTATTCACGTTGTTGCAAATTACAGGTTTTTGTTTGTTTGTGCAAGGGCACATCCTTCCTCCCGTGCCTCTGGCCACACTTCTGACAGTCTCCGGAAATTTCTGCTGGGATCCGCTCAAAGCTCTCGATTGCCCTCTAGAGGGTGCAGCGTGCAAGTGCATGCTCATTTCCTGCCCTGGAGTAGTGTCCTTTTAATAAGTCAAGTGAAATGAGGCAAACTTTTTTTTTTTTTTTTTTTGTAGGAAAACACAGTGTATAGAACTATCCTAAGTGATTCTCTTGCTCCGAATGTTATCTCAAAGACAGATATTATTTATCTTTTATGTTCAGATGTCAGCAGACACAAAAGATCATATAGTGTATCATTCCACTTACGTGCAGTACCTACAGCAGATTCTTGTTTCAAACACACTTTTACTTTTAATTCACACATAGTAATTAATTTAAAATATTTATGGGGTACAGTGTGACCTTTCTTTTTTGTACGGGGTATACCGGGGATTGAACCCACTGGTGTTCTACATCTGAACTATACTCCCAGCCCTTTTTATTTTCATTTTGAAACAGGATCTCAGTAAGTTGCTGAGGGTCTCACTAAGTTAGTGAGGCTGGTGTTGAACTTTGAACTTTCAATCCTCCTGTCTCTGCCTCCCAAGTATGGGGATCACAGGAGTGCACCTCAACACCTGGTCTAGTGTAAACTTCCCATATGTATATCCAATATGTGATGATAAGGTCAGGCTAATTGGCATATCAAGATCCTCAAAAATCATTTCTTGGTGTTGGCAATATTGAAAATCCTCTCAATTGGCTATTTTCAAATATTCAATTAATTGTCAACCACAGTTATCCCACTATAATAAAGATCATTCAAAGTTATTCCTCCTAAGTTGGGCATGGTGGCACATGCTTATAATCCCAGTAATTGGGAGGCTGAGACAGGAGGATCCGGGTTGGCGGCCAGCCTCAGCTACTTAGTGAAGCTCTCTGCAACTTAGTGAGACCCTGTTTCAAAATAAAGAATGAAAAATAAAAATAGGGCTGGGGATGTTGCTCAGAGGTAGAATGCCCCTGGGTTCAATCTCCAGTACTGCAAAAAAACCAAAGTTATTCCTTCTACCCAACTGCACCCTGGTACCCATCAGTAGTCAAAAACTTAGAGACAGAGGAGAATCCGGTTGTGGGGCTGTGCAGAGGAGGGAGAGCTACTGCTTGGCAGGTGAAGAGATGAAGTTCTGAAGCTGGATGGAGGCGATGGCTTCACTGCAATATGAATATACTCAATTCTACCAAATATAAGTAAAATGCCTTAAACAGTACATTTTAGATTATGTAAAATTTGCCACAAATTTTAAAAACCTGAGCACACAAATGCCAGAGCCCAGGTTCTGATTTGCATCATTAGATTGTTCTCCCTGTATCACAACATGCAACTTTCCACACACATACCTTGTAATGTTGGATTTTTTAAGTTTTAAAACTTTTAACAAGTGCCAGGTTCAGCCAGGCATGGTGGTGCATGCTTGTAATCACAGTACTTGGGAGGCTGATACAGGAGGAATACAGATTTGTGGCCAGCCCCCGCTACTTATCGAGGCCCTCTGCAACTTAGTAAGACCCTGTTTCAAAATGAAGAATAAAAAATAGGGCTTGTGTGTAGCTCAGAAGTAGAATGTCCCTGGGTTCAGTCTCCAGTACCCCCCCCACACACACAGTGCCAGGGGTCAAACCCAGGGCCTTGTGCACAGAGGTATAACGCCCCTAGCTTCCATCCTCAGTATCAATCAATAAATAAAACCAGGCATGGTGGTATGTGCCTGTAATCTCAGGGTTTGGGAGAAGGGACAGGAGGAGTGCAGGTTCAAGATCAGCCTCAGCAATGAGCAATGTAGAGAGACTCTCAGCAACTTCATAAGACCCTGTTTGATTTTTTTTTTTTTTTTCGGTACTGGGGATTGAACCCAGGGGCATTCTACCTCCGAGCTACACCCTTAGCCCTATTTTTTATTCTTTTATTTTGAAACAGGGTCTTACTAAATTGCAGAGTGCCTCACTAGATAGCTGAACCCGGATCCTCCGGTCTCAGCCTCCCGAATGTTGGGAAGACCCTGTTTTAAAAAAGAAAAAACCCAAAAGGGATGGAGGTACAAAGCCCCTGTATTCATTCTTCAGTCCCCGTCCCCCAAAAGTGGTTTCTCACTTTTAACTTTAGGAATTTGAAATGGTACAGCCACTTTGGAAAAGTTTGGCAGTTCCTCAGAAGTTGAAGCCATGATTACCCTAGCCATTCCTCTCATAGGTATGTACCCTTAAAGAATTTAACTAGAGACTCAAATAGAGACTTCTATACCCACAGTTGCATTATTCACTATCAACAAAACGTGGAGGCCACCCACATGCTCACCAACATTGAAATGGATAAATAAAATGTGGTATTAGCAACACCATGAATATCCTTCTGATAGAAGAAAGAATGAGGGATCAATGTGACAAAATACAGATGAACCTTGAGGATGCACTGAGTGAACTAAGCCAGACACAAAAGCATCATGTGGTTTCAGCTACAAGAAATATGTAGACTAGGTGAGTTAACAGGAAGCCCACTAGAGGGCACCAGGAGTGGGGTTGGAGGTGGGAGATGGGAATCATTGCTCAAAGGATATAGAGTTTTGGATCAGGGTCATTAAAAGTTTTGGAAACAGCAGTGATAGTTGCACAATGTTTGTCCGTATGCTTAACGTTACTGAACTGGTTGGTGCAAAATGGCAAATTTTGGAACCAGGAGAGGTAGAGCACACTTGTAATCCCAAGACTTGGGAAACTGAAACTGGAAAATCACAAGTTCAAGGCCATCCTTAGAAACTAAGCAAGACCCTGTTTCAAAATAAAAAATACAAAGTGCTAGGAGTCTGCTCAGAGATAAATGTCTCTTGGTTCAATACCTAGTACCTAAAAATAAAATAAAATAAAATAAAAAAGGCAAGTTTTAATTTACTCCAATACAAAAATGTTAAAGTAATGGCAGTTGAAGAGATTCCTTTCTTTTGCAAAGTTATGGCAGGAAATGAAACTGCAATTCTGCCATCGGTGTGCTGATGCAAGTTCCTATGGCAGAGGGCATGTTCCTGAATGCATATTTTAATTCAAACTAGACCTAGGATTGTAGAGGAAACAGTGAAGAGAGGCGTGGGGGAGGGGGGGCACTACAAACACGAGTTCACCCAATGTCCAGAGCTGGAGGCTGGGGACCTTGGCCCTTTGTGTCCTCCCTGCAGTCTGGGAACTGGGTCTGGGAGGTGCTGGGCCTGGGCAGAACAGAGGCCAGGATGTCTCCCACAGGCTGCCTGGGAGGCTTCTGCCTGAGCCTCCAGCTGCTGAACACCAGGAGATCTGGGCAGTGACCCATAGAGGACCCGATGGGTCCAAATATCCTCCCAGAGAAATGAATCTAAATCGGTATTTTCCTACTGCCAATAACAACTTAAAAGTTCATGAGAAAAGTAGACTGGGCGGGGGGTGAGGTGATTCCAGGAATGAAGGAGCTGGCTTTGAACAGGAGGAGGAAGAAGCACCTCTCCCCAAGGTGGAACATGTGCCCACCGGACAGACAACATGGCAGGAAAGAAGCAAAGGGCACCGTGAACCGCAACCGTGTGCCAGTCCCTTCCTAGGCCCCAGGGCACGGGCCAGGCAGAGAGAAGGGCTAAGTGTTTATTGGGGGCTGGGGATATAGGTTAGTGGTAGATCACTTCCCTAACATGCGCAAGCCCCGGGTTCAAACCCTAGCACCACAAAAAGAAAAGGAAAAAAGGTATATAGTGGGTTAATGAATGAATTTATATGCAGCATCTCATTTAGTTCTCACATACTTCTGGCTGAGATTAAGGGCCGGTGAGGTATCCCTCCCTCAAGCAGAATCTACCTTCACAGTGATTAAAACATCTCCTGTCAAGCCGGGCGTGGTGGCGCACGCTTGTAATCCCAGCATTCGGGAGGCTGAGACTGGAGGATCCGGGTTCGCGGCCAGCCTCAGCTACCTAGTGAGGCACTCCGCAACTTAGTGAGACTCGGTTTCAAAAATAATAAAGAATTAAAAATAGGGCTGGGGGTATAGCTCGGAGGTAGAATGCCCTTGAGTTCAATCCCCAGTACCGCAAAAAAAAAAAAAAAAAAAAACAAAAAAAAAAACAAAAAAAACCCATCTCCTGTCAGTCAGTGCTCCATCAACTCTGGATGGCTGTCAATGGACAGGGGTCTGAGGAGGCCCCTCCAGGGGACAGTGGGACCTCCACTCAGCCAGTGTGGGTCATTGGCCTAGGCCACTGAAATGAATGCCAGGCACATTGAATGCAAGGTACAAGCAAAGATGAATGGATGAATGAATGAACGAATGAATGAATGGCAAAGGTGTATACATCCACAGGCAGGCTGCAGGTGGCCACCGCCTCTCAGAGAAGTGAGGTACAGAGTTCACATTTCTGAATCTGGTTTTTTTTTTTCGGTACTGCGGACTGAACTCAGGGGCATTCTATCTCTGAGCTATACCCCCAGCCCTATTTTTTATTCTTTTATTTTGAAACAGGGTCTCACTAAATTGAGGAGTGCCTCACTAGGTAGCTGAGGCTGGCCGTGAACCCGGATCCTCCTGTCTCAGCCTCCCAAATACTGGGATTGCAAGCGTGAGCTACCATGCCCGGCTGACGTTTCCAAATCTTAATGATTTTCCTGGGATAAAAGGTGCAGGTTCAGCTCAGCAACTTAGTGAGTCCCTCAACAGGTCAGTGAGACCCTGTTTCACACTGAAAAATAAAGTAGTGCTGGAGGTGTAGCTCAGAGGTAAAATACCCCTGGGTTCAATCCCCAGTATCATGAAAGAGAGAAAGGAAGGAAGAATGAATGAAGGAAGGGAGGGATGAAGGGAGGCCAGGCATGGTGGCCCGTGCCTGTAATCCCAGTACTTGGGTGGCTGAGACAGGAGGATCGCAGGTTCAAGGCCAGCCTCAACAATTTAGTGAGACTCTCAGAGACCTAGTGAGACTGTTTGCAAATAAGAAATAAAACTGGTCTGGGTGTGTAGCTTGGAGGTAGAATGCCTCTGGGTACAATATCCAGTTCTCAGGGATGCTTCTTTGAAATCAAATCCCATAACAATCATTTGATATTTGGAGCTCAAAATGGTTCTTGTCAAAAAGTCTAGCCATAGATCAGGTGTGGGCACATTGTGCAAGCCTATGAATCTGGCAACAATGAAACTGATTCTGTTTTTGTTCTGGTTGGTCTCATACAAGCACATACTGTGTGTTTTGTTCATCTAACTAAGGGGGCGAGAATGACTGGTCCTGCTTGTAGATCCTGGTCTCCAGTTATCAAGGGTCTCTTTTCTTTCTCCTCAAGAGCTTGTCTGTCTTACAACTACACTCCAGAGTTACAAGGATAGTTGATACAAAGTCAAATTTGCAAACCACAAACATCTAGTTTGGGCTGGATCCAGCCAGTGCAATGAATGCCTGGGAACCTCTCCAGGGAGCCTGCCAGCCAGTGTTCCCATCTGATGCTCCCATTGTTTAATTTTGTATTTGCCACAAGACTGGCTCAATCAATGTAGGCAAAACTTTCCAGAAACTTATACTTTGTGGGACTTGGGCATCCTGATTCAAATCAGTCCTCTTCTCCCTGGAGTTGTCATGAGAGTTTTGGAGACACTTGTTAAAATGCAGTTGCAGAGGCAAGTTTGGGAGATACTATGTTACACCAATACATTCATCATCAAACCCATTCCTGTTGTGCTGCCTGAGGAGGCCTTTGAGGCTGGCTTCTTCTTGGGGCTCTTCTTGGCCTCTGGGGTGTTCCTCTTCTGGTCCTCTTTCTCCATAGGCTCTGACTGATTGCCAAGCTTCTGCAGGGCAGCCTCTGCCTCCTGTTGTTTTCTGCTGAGGTTACCTTCTCTTGAGGGGATCACTGTTGGGTGGGACCCATAAAACCGTCTATGATCTAGTCCTTTGCTGGTGAAAGTGGAGAAGAATACCAGGTACAGTGGTGCACATGTGAAATCCCAGTACTTGGAAGGCTGAGATAGGAGGATCACAGGTTCAAGGACAGCATCAGCAACTTAGAGAGACTATGTTTCAAAAAATAAAAAATAAACAGGGTGGGGTGGGGTGGCTCAGAGGTAGAATGCCACTGGGTTCAATTCCCAGCACCAAGGGGGGAAAAAAAAAAGGAAAAAGGTGGAGAGGCAGTTGGCATGAATATAGGGGACCTTTGTCAAAATTAAGAAAGAATTCTAGCTTAACATCAGGTCAGAAAGGAATCAGCAGGGTTTGGGGGTGTAACTCAGTGGCAAAGTACTTGCCCAGTATGCACAAAGCTCTGGTTCTGACCCCCTATCACTGCAAAAAATAAAAATGTTCCAACATGGATAATGCCATATTGGGAGGAATATGTAGGAGGGACCTCATGGCAGGTGTGGAAAATTGCTTGCTGTAAAAGACTGCAAGCAATTCCATTCACTGAAGATAGATGAGGTGCTTTAGAGTCTGAGCTGTGACATTTATTTACTTAATTCTTCTTTTATTTTGCTTTGTTTTGTTTTCCTACTGGGGATTGAACTCAGGGGCATTCTACCTCTAAGATATACCCCAGCCCTTAAAAAAATTTTTTTTTTTTTTTAAGCAAGATCTACCTAAATTGTTGAGGCTCATCGGGAACCTATGATCCTCCTGTCTCTGCTACTCAAGTACTGGGATTAGAGGTGTGCACCACTGCACCTGGCTCTTAACTCAGTCCTTTAAAAAATTGTGCAGACTTTACATAACATAAATGTATCACTTCCACCATTTTCAAGTATGTCCGGTAGAATTGAGTATATTCATATCGCTGTGAAGTCATCTCCTCCATCCAGCTTCAGAACTTCATCTCTACACCTGCCAACCAGTAGTTCCCCTTCTGCTCTGCACAGCCCCACAACCAGGATTTTCTTTCTGTCTCTTAAGTATTTGACTGCTCTACTAATGGGTACCGGGGTGCAGTTGGGTAAGAGGAATAACTTTGAATGCTCTTTATTATAGTAGAACTGTGGTTGACAATTAATTGAATATTTGAAAATAGCCAGTAGAGAGGATTTTCCAATATTCCTAACACAAAGAAAATGATGTTTGAGAATCTTGTTCTGCCAATTAGCCTGATGTGATCAGCCCACAGGTATACTTACAGAAAAGTCACACTCTATCCCGCAAAAATGTACATTTACTATGTGCCAGTTAAAAACAAAAACACAGTGGGGCGTGCTGGCACATGCCTGTAATCCCAGTACTTGGGAGGCTGAGACAGGAGGATCGCGGGTTCAAAGTCAGCCTCCACAACTTAGGCTCTCAGCAACTGAGAACCTCTTTCCAAAAAATAAAATGGGGTTGGGGGTGTAGCTCGGAAGTAGAATGCTCCTGGGCTCTATTTCCAGTACCAGACAAATAAATAAATGGATATGAATTTGAAACAAGCACTGGACTATTCTATGTACTGCATATAAGTGCAACGATACACTAGTCCTTTACATCTGCTGACATGTATTTTTCCATCTGAAAAATATCTACCTTGTGAGGACATTTAGTATGACAGAATCACTTACGATAGTTCTCCACGCTGTATTTGCCTACAAAAACGTTTGCCTCATTTAATTGACTTACTCACTAGGGGTAAAAAGGACACTACCCAAGGGCAAGGGAAAAGCGTGCACCTGCACTCTGTGCCCTTTAGAGGGCAGTCGAAAGCTTAGAGCGGATCCCAGCAGAAGTCTCGCGAGACTGTCAGAAGTGTGGAGAGAAGCGTGGGAGGAAGGTTGCTCTCGCGAGAACTCTGCCTCTGGGCCCTGGGCTGGCGTCCGGCGGTGTCTCAGTCCATCCAAGGTCCCCTCGGGTCTCGGGGAGAAATACTCAGAGCTGGTAAGAACGGCGGGGGTCGGGAGACGCGCCTCGTCCTGCTCTCACGCACCGGTCAGTGGAAGTGCAATGGCGGCGACGTTGGGACGGGGCTGCGCCCACGGCGGCCTTTCCTTCCGACGCCAGCTCGGCGCTCCTCCCTTCTTCTGGACGTACCGCGGGCCAGGCCCGACTCCTTTCCCCAACCCTGAGTCCCCGGATCCATCCGCCGCCCCCTACTAGGGCTCGGCCTGGCCTCCGGTCTCCAGTCGTCCACCGCGGGCCGAACGCCACGTCCTCTGGGGGTCTTGGCCCTGTCCGGTCCCTTCTCCTCCCTCCACACGCCCGACCCCAGGGCCGCCGCCTCACCCCTGCTTCAAGGGTGACGGCTCCACGTTCCCACCGGCTCTGGTAGGGTCTTTTTGAGCAAGCGCGACCTGTAATGGCCCAGAGCTCATCCGATCCTAAAGATTGTGGGGGGAAACGCGAGGAACCTGATGCTTTGGGGACTCTTGACATGCGGAGCAGAGTGTTAATTAGTGTTCCATGTAATTCTCCCAGCAATATGGCAAAGGACTTTGACGATCTCCCATTGCAGCCCACAAGAGACAGCTTGCTCATCCATTGAGTCATTCCTCCAGCAATCATTTATTCAGTGCCCGTAGGATGAGGGTGTTAAGGATGTAGCCATGAAACAAAATGGACACTTTATCTCGGAGATGGAACTAAATTCTTGTGGTTTAAGAGCAGTCCTGTAGTCTTCATTGCCTTGGGATATAGTATACATGGGAAGATGTGGCCCCAAAGGAAAGCGCTAGAATTGATGTAGCCCAAGGACAGCACTTTTTTTTTTTTAAACCAGGTCACGTTCTGTTTTCTAGTGGGGGAAGTGTCACCATGGGAACTGCTTTGGGATGGACTTCACTTTTTACCCACTTGCTGACTTGGAATCAGCTGCAGGATTCTGGAGTTACTTCCTTGAGTGGGGATGGGAGAGGTAGTTGGTTCACAGTTGCCTCATTTCTGTTCTGGGATCTGAGTGTGACATTCCTGAACTTGGAAGTACATCAGGCCACACCCCATGGTGCGCTCCTGTAATCTCAGCCATTTGGGAGGCTGAGGCAGTAGGATGGCAAGTTTGAGGACGGCCTGGGCAACTTAGCAAGCCCTGTCTCAAAAATGAGGGAAAAAAAAGACTGGGGGTGTAGCTAAGTGGTAGAGCATGCCCTGGGTTCAGTTCCCAGTACCACGAAAAATAATAATGAAAATAAAGTATATCAGAAAAGAGAGGGAGAGTGATTTACTGCCTATGTTCAGTCCAGTTACCTGATTTGCCTTCTGATGATTTGCTGGCTTGTTGAATTATTCAGGTAAAAGTACCTAAGTGGCCCAGGCTGGCCTCAAACCTGTGATCCTCCTGTCTCAGCCTCCTAAGGACTGGGATTACAGGCATGCATCATCACCGCATCCAGCACATGAGATAGCAAGTAAAGCCCAGCTCAGTAACATTCCTTCCATTTACTTCTCCTTTCCCCTTTTCCAGGGAGCCTTCGTCCTTGGGTCTGTCGGGGAAATCCTAGGCATCTAAAGTCTTATGACAGTTACTTATGTCTGTGTCTAAAAACAGCTCTACAATTACATTATTCCCTTTGGGCAGGCATTTATTTCAAAAGCAGAAAAGCACATGAGCTGTGTTGTAAGCAAGGAAAGATGAGTTTCTCAAAGGGGGGAGGGAGGTTTCTTATTTTAGAATTACCCAGGACTCTGCTCCCACCTCCACTTTATGAAGTCAGCATAGCCCTGCAGGAGTCTCAGGACCCTGTAGAGCAGTTTCACAGACCTCCCCAGGTTATTCTGACAGGCATCCCTCCCTCCAGTTTAGAGGCTCTGGGTTAGTGTTCTCCAGTGCTTTCCTAGGAGGTAAGTGTTAGCAGACCAGAAGGCATTCAGAGCCACTTGCTGCTGCTGCTGCTGCTGCTGCTAGACGTTAAACCCTGTCCTTTATTTCAAAGCCCTGGCATTTTCTGCTTGTCATTGGTGAGTCAATGACACAAATTCTCCTGTAGGTAGCAAGTTCACCACTGTATCCTTAGGGGCAGGTCAGCTGAGGCTCTCAAAAACTTGTTGAATGTATACATCAGACCTCCATGCTTAAATGATCCCTTCAAAATACCCAGTGTGGCTGGGTGCTTTAGCCCCAGAGCTGGGATTAAACCTTTTCCTTGGAAGGCTGTGATTGTATGTAATGTATTCAACCTTGTCAAGCTTCATTTTTCTTTTTAGTGCTGATGATAACACCCAACCTAGAGGTCTATGAGAACTAAATGAGATAATACATACAAAAGGAAAAAGGCTTGGCACCTGGTAGACTAGAGGTAACCACTGAATCCATTCATGCCATTATTGGAGACCTGCTGCACACCAGTGAACCAAGAGGCCAAGTTGCCTCTTGGGTGGAAATTACCTTCCTGTGTGTGGTCTGATGGAGCTCAGGAAGTGGATGGTATCTACATGTCAGACTGTGTTAAGTATCATGGAGAATAATAAAGGGTGAGAAGGGGAATGGAAGGTAGACTTTTTTCTTTTTTCTTTTTTTTTTGGTGGTACTGGGGATTGACCCCAGGGTCATTCTACCTCGGACCTACATCCCCAGCCCTTTTTTGTTGTTGTCTTTGGAAACAGGGTCTTGCTATGTTGCTGAAAGTCTTGCTTTGTTGCTAAGGCTGCCCTTGAATCTGTGATCCTCCTGTCTCAGCCTCCCAAGTACTGGGATTGTAGGCATGTGTCACCACGCCCAGCTTGAGGGAAGACTCACTGAGAAGACAGCCTTGAGCAGGTCCCTGAGGGAGGTAAAGGCCTGGCCATGGGCATGTCTGGAGAGAGTGCAGGGCCCAAGGAGAGCACCCTTGTGCTGCAGGAGCAGCAAGGAGTAGCAGAGGAGGGAGGGGGCAGTGGTTGCAGGCAAGAAGTTTGTGCAGGTATAGGAGAGACAGGTGATAGTGATGGTGACATTTAGATTGATGAACTATGTAATGAAATGTCTTCACTATCATATTCCATTTTGTAAAATAAAAATAGCTAATGCCTATATAGCTGGTATGTGTCAGGTGCCATTCTAAGCACTTGTCCTGTATTAATCATTAACTCCTTCCTAAAAAGGACGGCCAGACTGTGAGATGGATGACCTGTCCTCTTTGGGAGGCACCTGGAGCATGCCCCTGGTTCAGATGAGCACTTTGCAAGGCAGCTGAGTCCTCAGCAGTGAATTCAGTGCCTGTTTGCACATGTTGGGGAGCTTGTAGATGGCAAGCCTGAGTGAATTATTAAGGGGGACCAACTGGAATGTACAGAGTGGGTCAAGTTCAACTCAGGGGGAACTGCAGGTGTCCTACATTTTGATTACTCTTCTGCTACCCTTTAGCTCTTCTACAGTCTTTGTCCAAGATTTCCATTTTGGCTTTCTGTGCATTACTGGTAACTACATTGCTGCAGCATACAATGCTCCTGATCAGTGTAGAGGCCTGGGCTGCAAGGGGGCCAGGTTGACCACCTTGCTCTGGTGTGCAGTGATAACAGGCTGCATTTCTGTGCTGGTCTGTTAGAGGAGCTGCCCACTGCTCTGCCAAGCTTGTCTTGTTGGCTCCTTGTTTATTAGTTTACAGTCAACCTGTCCTGGGACAGCACGATACTTTCTGTGGGTCCTTGGCCTTCGTGGTGAAAAGAATTTCAACATGTACCAGTCAGGGACAAAGGCAGGCGTTTTATTTAGGAAACAAAGGGACTTGAGGGAAAAGATAGATGAGGGGAGATCATCTGGGCCAAGAGTGTCTTTGCATCCTTTTCAGTCCTTATATAGAACTCCCAAGAAGTGGTGGGCACGGCGGAAGTCTGGCCTTCTCTTCCTTAGGTTTCAAGGATGGGTGGTGGCTAGGTGAGGTCTGACCTTGTCTTCCTGGATCTCTGGAGTCTCAAGTGAGGCGAGGGGTGGTGAGATTAAGGGTGTGGACTCCTGGAGGCTTCTGTCTAAAATCCGACACACCCAATAGGGTGGAGTTACAGATTATGAACTCTCCAGATTTAAAAAATTATATTTTCCTTTTCCTTCCCAATCTGTCTCCTTTCTGCCTAAATTTTTATTCCTTCTATTCTACCTCATCAAACCTACCATCCCTTAAATCCTGCCTGTCATGAGTATTCCCTGGCCAAGTGAGCAGTCATTCATCTGAGAGTGCTCTTCTTACTTAACTCCTGGCACAAATGACTCACTGTAAGCTCTTAGCCATTCTTATCCCAGGTTGTCATCCCTGATTCTGCTTGGCTTGATTATGCCATTGAATCAGGATGTAGGTTTGGGGGGCTAGCAGTGTGTTGGGAGTGCTTTTGAGGCTTGAGATTCCTCTTAGCCAGCATTACATTGCCTGATCTGTAGATGTAAGAGTTCACTGATGGAGTGAATAACAAAACAGGATAAAAGGAGTGTGCTTGTTTGTCAGTTTGGTCACAGATATGAAGCTAAGTCCTTATTTTTTTTTAATACTGGGACTATGATAGCTTTCAAAAGAACAATGCCAGGCATGTTTTGAGTTTTACTTTGTCATTATTGTTATTGCCTCAGGCTTTCGAAGAGGGAACATTATTATCACTTGTTTGCTTCTGTGGAGAAAACCACAGGATATTTGTCATTTAAAATCAGGGATAAGTGAGGGGAGATCATAAGGGATAAGTGGTGTTTTTATTGGGATGGTAGGTAAGTAATCTGTTTTCCTGTCTTGACTATTTTAGGGCAGGGCATGGTCCACTGCAATTGTGCTCTTGTCTGGTAGAATTTTTATCATACTGCAAAGTCTGGGAGAGAAAAAAAAGTTGGTTGTAAATACAGTGCATATTTTCCCTTTAACTCACAAATGTGTTTATGACTTTGGAGCTGAGCTTTGTGGATCTTGTGGCCTGAAAGATCTCAGCACCTCTTCTGGAGCCAAGGTTTCAGTGTCAACACAGTTGCCAGTTTGTTTAAAAAATAAAAACTAGTAACATGTCCTAGAAACATTTTCGTCTTCTGAAAACCCTCTTTTTTTTTTTTTTTTGTACCTAGATTGAACCTGGGTGCATTCCTTTTTTTTTTTTTTTGCGGTACTAGGGATTGAACTCAGGGGTGTTCTACCTTTGAGCTATACTCCCAGCCCTATTTTTTTATTCTTTATTTTGAAACCGGGTCTCACTAAGTTGCAGAGGGCCTCACTAGGTAGCTGAGGCCGGTGTTTTCTCCCATGGTTTTGCTTTACTCTTACTATTTACAAAAATAGCTTTATACATATAGACAAATGTTTTACAGTAAAAAACTGACTGTAGCGGGGCGTGGTGGCCCACACTTGTAATCCCAGCATTTGGGAGGCTGAGACCGAAGGATTTGGGTTTGAAGCCAGCCTCAGCTACCTAGTGAGGCCCTCTGCAACTTAGACCCTGTTTCAAAATAAAGAATAAAAAAAAAAAAAAAAAATAGGCCTGGGGCTGTAGCTCGGAGGTAGAATGCTCCTGGGTTCAATCCCCAGTACCTACCGCAAAAAAAAAAAAAAAAAAAAGAAAAACTGACTGAAAGGGATTGACAGTGCCATCTAGATTTAATCTCCTGCCTGACTGGATGTGTAGCTGTAAGGATTGTCTTTGGACAAAAGGAAAAAATAGAAGTATCATGAGCCTGAGAATCAAGACAGGTAGTACTACTGTGTGTTGGGCACTGTCCTAAACATTTTACACACATTCTTATAATTCTTTTTGAATCCATTATCATCCTTATATAAGAAATGAAGCCAGGTGTAGTGTCACATGCCTGTAATCCCAGTACTTGGGAGGCTGAGATAGAAGAATCATTGGTTCGAGGACAGCCTCAGCAAGTAGACTCTCAGCAACCTAGCAAGACCCTGTTTGAAAAATAAGAAATAGGACTGTAGGTGTAACTCAGAGGTAGAATCCCCCCCTCAAAAAAAAAAAAAAAAAGGTCTGTGAGCAGAGGCACAGATTAGGTCCTTGACTTGTCCAAGGTGAGGCAGTATCAAGTGGTATACCCAGGTTTTATACTCAACCAACATAGCTGCGAAGTTCATCCTTTTAACTATGTACAGGGGTGTAAGGCTTTGTACGGCAGCCTGTCTGGGTAGGACCGTCATGTTCAGTACTCGTCATGTTCCGGTACCTCGAATTGTGCTATGCCTCTGGGAAGTGCTTGTTGGCTTAATGAAAAGCACCCTTGAGGCTTTAAGTACTGGACCGAGGTGTGCGCGCACACGCACGCACACACACACTCGAGACAAAGGTACAGGTAGAGAGTTGTCAGCCTGAAACAAGCTGACAGTGGTCATCGCAGGCCTGCCGACTGTTCCCACGTTCGTTATTTCTGTCTGGTGATCTGCAGTAGGACCTGTAGGGCCTGGACGCCTGGCGGTTTCCAACGCCTGGAGCGGGCGGGCGGGCGGAGGCGCGGGGCGGGGCGTCGCTGCGGGCCTCCCTTCCGCCGCGTGCGCGCTCCCGTTGTCGGGCGGGGCGGGGCGGGGTCTCGCGAGGCGCAGGTTCGCGCAGGGCCGGAACGACGGGATAAAGCGACGAGGTCTGGCGGGGGAGGGCGGCGCGGCGGGACCAGAACTGCGAGGTAGGTGCGAGACAGCATCCGCGGACCCTCGTGGCGACGTGCGTGCGAGCTGGCGACAGTGCCACAGCTGCGCTGCTCGAGATCCGGGCAGCCACCGCTGCTCCCGAGCCAGAGGCACGCT
Source organism: Graphiurus murinus (assembly GCA_004027655.1). NCBI lineage: Eukaryota > Metazoa > Chordata > Mammalia > Rodentia > Gliridae > Graphiurus > Graphiurus murinus. The sequence goes on along the minus strand of PVLC010007170.1, from coordinate 7,795 downwards.
GCTAAATCGGACGTTTTCTAATTTTTGGACTAGGAAAGCCTTGTTGGATTCTGCCATTGCGTGGTGGGAATTTTGCGGGCAGTTTCAGTTACTGCTTCGGGAAGTCAGTGTGTTGGATTGATTGCTCGCAGTAACTTAGGAAAAGGTAGAGATCCCTGCGTAGAGCTCCGAGGGTTAAACAGTCTCAGCGCTGACACCATACTGTAATCTGAAACGTCAGCGGGGATTTTAGAAATTACGGAGGCTCGGGTCGTGGACTTTAGGAAATTCCTACCTGGATAAAGAATTTAAAGTAGACTGGGGCTAAGGGAATATCTATATACTCTGAGTTAATAGATTATGATTCAAAACGATGTTTTTTTTTTTTTTCTGACAGAAGGAAAAACAATTGAAGCCAAGACATGTCTCAAGGTAAAAGTGAGAAATGTCGATTATACTTAGTTTATATTTGTTTTTGTTTTTGTGGTACTGGGGATTGAACTCGGGGGCATCCTACCTCCGAACTATACCCTAAGGCCTATTTTTTTTTTTTTTTTTGCGGTACTGGGGATTGAACTCAGGGGCATTCTACCTCCGAGCTACACCCCCAGCCCTATTTTTTTAATTCTTTATTTTGAAACTGGGTCTCACTAAGTTGTGGCGTGCCTCACTAGGTAGCTGAGGCTGGCCGAGAACCCGGATCCTCCGGTCTCAGTTTCCCAAATGCTGGGATTACAAGCATGCACCACCACGCCCGGCTTAATTAGTTTATATTTGTTTTACTGAAAGTTTGTTCAAAGGGTCTAATGTAAGTTGTCACTTAAAAGGCAACCGGATTGTTAGCTGGGCTTGACAGCTTTCCTAGTATTTGGAAAGCCGAGATAGGAGGATTGCAGGTTCGCCACCGGCCTCATCAATTTAGTGAGACTGTTTCAAAATGAAAAATAAAAAGGCTGGAGGTTTAGCTCGGAGTTCAATTCCCAGTACCACACAAAAGAACACTATGTATCCTCTGAATCAATTCTTACCTGCTTAGCTTTTACTAGTGATTTGGATGCAAGAAAATGAGTAGAAATTGGAAGTCTTTTGTGGGAGTGGGGGGCAGGTGGCAAGGTCGGGGGGACGAAGAACCTGAGAGCCTGAGCGTGGGGTTCAAAATAATATAATCTAAATCTTCATTGAGCAGACAAACGAAACCTGGCATGGTCATGCTAATCAGCATAGGTCAGCTTCTTACTGGTCACTGGCAACTGGCAGTGTTTTGATTATTTTGAGCCTCTCATGACATTTGGGGTACTGTGTATTTTTTTAGTGTTATCCAAGGTAGATGGTTATGAAAAACTGGTAAAGTGGACTCAGAATCTTTCTGGAAGTGATTTCAATAGTAATCCATTGGAATGTGAATTTTAAACTTTTCAAACAAAAATAACATCTGGGTAATAATATACTAAAGAAAAAGCCCACTGGGGGAGAGACCCTTGGAGTAGACCTTGGGGACCTTAGTTCTAACCCTGAATCTTAACCCCTCATTGGCTGTGGTCCTTTAAATGGCCATTTTAACTGTGTGGGCCTTTGGCATCTGTAAAATGTGGATGGTGATTTCTTTTCAAGATCCTCATTATTACTGTATTATCATTGTGGTGAAGGTTGAGCCCAGGGCTTTGCACATGCTCAGCATGTGCTCTACCACTGAGTTACATCCCCAGAAAATATTTTTCAACTTTAAATTGTGTTTTTTGGGACACAGGAGGGTTATGGCCTTGGGGAAATTTTGTGGTCAAACCATGTGATAATGACTTATTTTCACTTAGGAGTTATTTGCTAAATTTTAGTTCTGAGAACTTTGGCCTTCATAACTAGATTTGTGCAGTGTTGTCCTAAGTATGGCATGTATAGTGGGTAGAACTGTCCTGTACGGAAATGCCAGGTCCTGTTAATTGAGAAATGTTTATTTCTCTCCTCCACATTTCACCCTTACTCTAAAAGTTAAGGCAAGGAAAGTTCACGAAGCATTTTGTCTCAAAAAGTAAACATTTATGTCAATCCTCATTTGAAGGTGCTAGAGCAATAGTTGGGGTTCTGAAGGTGGAGATAAAAGACATTGTTAGAGTCTGGTGTGATGGTGCACTCTTGTAATGCCAGTACTTGGGAGGCTGAAACTGGAGCCTCAGCTACTTAGTGAGGCCCTCTGCAACTTAGTGAGACCCTGTTTCAAAATAAAGAGTAAAAAAATAGGACTGGGGGTATTGCTTGGAGGTAGAATGCCCCTGGGTTCAATCCCCAGTATCACACACACACAAAAGTCAGATCCATAAATGTTTAATGGTGAGTGGAAGCTTCCCCCACCCCAGACAACAGCAACTTTCTTATCCCTAACAAGGTCCTGCCTGACCAGTTGTGAGGTCTTGATCCACCAGACCAGGCCAGACCAAGATCACCTGCTTTGGCAGCTGTGCAAAGCCTACAGCTGTGCAAACTCCCAAACATTGTCCTTAGCCTCCTTTTTATAAAAATTGAGTCATTGTCAGCCCTTGAAGATTCTTCCACGTGTAGCTTTTCACCAATACCCTTTTTGTGGTACTGGGGATTGAACCCAGTATATCTGAGCTATACTCCCAAAGTGTACTCCCTGAGCTTTATTCCCAGAATCTCGCTATGTTACAGTGTGCTAGCCTCTAACCTGCAATCCTGTCTGTCTCCCAAGTACTGGGATTATAGTTATGCGCCATTTTGCCTGGCTCAGCCATTACCTTTTCTGTTTAGTTTTTGGGGTGAGTGGCCAGGCCTGATTTGTTGAACCCCCAGAGCCAGGCCTCTGGCCTAGGATTCCTGTAACAGAAGGTTAGGTTCATAAAGGGCAAATGGTAGCCCAAAGACTGACATGGCTAAAGGATCCTAAGTCAGGCTTCCTCACTTGAAAACCTTTGTTGGTGCTGCTTTCTATACACCCAAGGTGGAGGTTCCCAAGGTCCCCACCAATCAGCTACACCTACTAACTGCAGTGTTGAAAAGTGACCTGGCTTGGTGGACCAGGCTAAGCACTCAGAGACCCATAATGTTTCATTTGAACCTCACCACAGCCTTCTGTGTGTAGCTACTGCTAAATAAAAATCAAAGATCATTACAGTGGACTAACCTGCACTAGGCTCTAACAGACCAGGCTAAAGATCAGAATGGAGTCATGCACACTAATCACTAAATTGAGATTAAGCTGTTGTTGACTTAACAAGAAATGAGGGTCTGAGAGAACAGCTCCTTTTCCCAGAGGCTGGTTTAAATTGTCATGATAATTAAGTTCCCTCTGCTTTCTTGCTTAAACAAAAAAAGTAACTTGAAATAACCTGATGTTAATTAATCCATTATTCTTCTGTCTTCCTGTTCCCACCCAAAAGAAGCTTAATTTTGAGATGACCCATCTTCTTTCTTTCTTTTTTTCTTTTTGTGTTCTGCCCTTCTCTGTTTATAAAATTTAAAAAAATTGCTCAGCCCTTATTTATTCCATTTTATGTAACAAACTGTTGCCTAATTCTAGAATAGTAAAAAGAGAAAGCAAAATAATATATTTAAATCATTGTAATTTTGTCCTATGACAGGAAGGTGAGGCCCAGAGAGGTTAGGTATTAGCTTGGAGGTCTGAAATCTGCAAACATAGCTGGACCTCAGGCTGGTCAGACAGCAGAGTGAACTTTTAACCATCATACTTGCTCTGCTGGACCTTGAACCTGGAACAGATGGTGAATTATTATTGAAAACAACCATGTGAGCTACTTCACCTCAAATGAGTGTTTACTTCACAAAGCTGCCTCCGCATCAACTCCTGTTATCTGAGCTCCCCCGTGGGGTGGGGTTCTTGACTTTAGACCTGAAGTCTTCCTCACAGTCCAAGCACTTTTCTTGGGATTAGGGATGTGGAAGCTGACTGCCCCTTGACTATCTCATAGGGAGGAGGAAAGTAGAGCCAAGGGCAACATAGGGCTGAGCATACTGGGACTGGCTCACTGGAATAAAGTTACTGTTTGAACGATCACACTCTTTGTAACTGTGTGGAAAATCAGTTGTAACTCTTTAATCTCATCCTCCTTTGTCCATAGAGAGAGGAGATGTAGCCTTGTTTGTGCTGTGGTGGATTGAGAACACTTGCTTCAGGGCTCTTGTTAGCAATATAGACCGCACAGTTCTGAGGTTTTTGATATTGCAAAGCAGTATTTTAACTTAATCTTACTAAGTTTGACCTTGTACCAGGCCCTGTGGCACTGCACACCAGTGGTAAGGACCTAAGAGGGAGGAGTTTGGTACAGGTGAAGGGGGTCACTTACTTGTGTGACTGACTTGGTGCAGCTCCTGATAATGAAGTAATACTCCAGCCCCTAGACCTCCCGTGTTTACCTGTGTCAGCAGGTCTTTTTTGCAGCCCCTGCAGTGTGTGCCATGTGCACAGTGATACCTCTGCTTGGGAGAGTGTGACAAGGAAGCGGCAAAGCACAGCTGGTGTTTCCAGGGCTGGAAAACATCTCTGCTAAGCCCCTGACAAACACAGCTGAGGAAGCTGTTCCTTTTATAGACAATTATGGGGAAATGAACCTCAGTTACTTTAGTAGCAGAATTAGCATGGGGAAGTTAGAAACTTTCCTGAACTTTGAGTTTCTTGTAGGAACTCTGAAGTTCCTGGATCTTTTGCTGAGATGGTGGAAAGCAAGCCTGTTGTCCTGACCCTCTCACTGGTTTATTTCTGCGGGTTGCTCATACAACTTTGTCCCTATCCAGATTTCAGCTAGGAAGGGGTCTAAACCCAGTCTTGAAGGTACAGTCAAGGCCAGTCCAAGTTCCCTTTGTCTGTCACAAATGGACAGCCAGCCATTTGGAGGACGCCATGGGCAGGCCTCTGTTCAGCCTGAAGCTGGCTTCTCTGAGGTCACTGCCTTCAGGACTGTTGGAATGTCTTTCATGTATTGCCCAAAATGTCTCCTGTTAGCCCTTTCGCCTCTTTGGGCTGTTCTGACAGGTCTCAAATTCTTGAGAGTAGTAATCTTGTCCTCCCAGCCGTGTCTCTTATCTGGGCCAAGCAGCCTTCCTTCCTGGAGAGGTCTTTCAGAGTTCTGAGGCCTCTTTTCCTTTTCCAAATGCACCCTTCTAAAGCATCACCCAGAAATAAACTTCAGATTTAGTTTGAGAGTCATGGAACAAGTTAATCTTGTGACAAACACTGTGTTCTTGGTAAATGCAGTCCCATAGCCTGTAAGTGAATTTTCCCTCAGACCCATCACACTGCCAACTCTATCATAAAACTTACTTGCAATGAAATCCTTTAAAAAATTATTCTCAGGCCGGGAATGTGGTTCTGTGGTAGATCTTGTCCCTAGTATGAGCAAGGCTCTGGGTTTGATACCCAGCACCAGGGAAAAAAAAAAAAAAAAAAAAAAAAAAAAAAAAAAAAAAAAAAAAATATATATATATATATATATATATATATATATATATATATATATATATATATATCTTCTGCCTTGTACTGCCCATTTAATTGCAAAAATTTTACATTTTGTTTTACAAACTTTAACAGCTCTGTAGAAAATGTTTTGGAATATGTCTCAGCCTCATGTTATCTTTAACATCTGCCTTTTATGTTTTCATAATTAGGGAAAAATGGTTGAGTAATTAGAGAAAACAGATATACCTCTAATGACCTAATAGACTGGCCTAGTAAATTATCCTTTGAGTACTTTGTAAAAAATCTTAGTGTTCAATTTAGTTGTACTTCTCTTTAGTCCATTTTTACTTTGTCTGTAAGGACATCATGCAGTCTTGCCATAAATTTTACTGTTACCAGGTACATTTTGTGCTGCATTACATTGACTAGTTAGTTCAGTGAATCTGTCCAAAAGGAAATAACTTTGGCATCACAGGGCACAGTGACCCCATTCTGGGCTACAGTGGTCATTTTTTACTTTTTCTAATGTTTAGAAACTCTCTCTTGATCCTAGATAGCTTTTTGTTAAGCCTTACCTGGTTGCTTTGCTGACACTCCTGTATTGGTCTCAGTAGATCATGTGCTTTCATTCTACTTCTCTTTCTTCTTCCTCCTGACCCTGGGCTCAAACCCCTTGTATTTACCATGCCAATTTCTGTAAGTACGTTTTTTGTTGTTGTTGTTTTTTGGTACTGGGAATTGAACTCAGGGGCGTTCTACCTACAACCTATATCCCCAGCCCTATTTTTTATTCTTTATTTTGAAACCGAGTCTCACTAAGTTGTGGAGTGCCTCACTAGGTAGCTGAGGCTGGCCGTGAACCCTGATCCTCCGGTCTCAGCCTCCCGAATGCTAGGAAATTATTTTGTTGTGTTTATATTCTTGAGACTTTCCTAGCTGCAAAGCAATTCTTAAATTCTTCCTAAATTAAAAAAAAAATTATGTCTTCCCAATAAATTTAGGCATATGCTAGTTCTAAATAAACAGAATTCTAAACTATCAAATTACTGGCTAGCAGCTTATTTTTAAAGTAATTATGATCCTTCCACAAAGAGGATCATGTGCCTTAGGTGATTTCATGTGTGCTAGAAATAGAAACTTCCATTACCCCCAGTCCAGTAATGTATAAACTAATTAATGTTCTTTTAAATTTTTTGGAGACATATGTCCTATTGATTTCAGGACTGTTAGAAAAAATAATCCGTTCCCATGTAAAATGTTACTAAAGTAGATTCATAGAACTTTTTTTTTTTGTGGTACTGGGGATTGAACCCAGAGGCATTCTACCTCTGAGCTACACCCCCAGTCCTATTTTATTTTTATTTTGAAACAGGGTCTCACTAGATTGATGAGAGTCTCACTCCTTGCTGAGACTGTCCTCAAACCTGCAATCCTTCTGTCTCAGTCTCCCAAGTACTGGGCTTAACAGGCATGTGCCACCATACCCAGCTTAGATTCATAGAACTTTATAGCAGGAGCAGAGGGAAGGGAAGAGGCAGTATTTTTTGAGACTATCTGTGTTGTGTTGTGTGTTTGAACTAATATAAACAGTAATGGGAGCTGGTTGGAATGATAATTTGAGCCATAATTGAAAGGTGGTTTTGATGGTACTATCAGTGGTATTTAGATTGTTTTCTTTTTTCTTTTAAAGGAACAGTGAGCAGAATGAATACCTCCAAGGACCTGAGCAGCTGTTCCAGTAACAGAGAACCCCTTTTGAGATGTACTGACGCACGGAGGGACTTGGAACTTGCAATTGGTGGAGTTCTTCGGGCCGAACAGCAAATTAAAGATAACTTACAAGAGGTATGATGGTGCTTTTCTTCTCCTTTGTCTGGACTCTTAACATAGGTTAGCCAAAGACTTGACTTCTTGGTGACAGCCACAAAGTTTAATCTCTTCCTTTGAGTGGTCTGCTTAATGCTAGTCAATTGCCTAGTATGTTGGTGCTTTTGATCCTAAAGAGAAATGAGACAGATACCAGAAGAAAATCCTGTACTACTCAATAGAATTCCATTCAACATGGATGGGTTTTCTTTTTGGTGCTATTGGGGATGGAACCTGAGAGAGGGGAGCTCAACCTCTGAGCTATACCCCAAGCCGTATTTTCTTTTTTTCCTTTTTTTTTCTTTTCTTTTCTTTTTTATTGCAATAATTCGTGCTTTGTATTTATACATTTTTGTTAGGTACAAATTGATAAAGACAAATGTGCACACATTTCTCATCTGACCCTATCCCCAATTCCCACCCCGCTCCCTCGCCCTCCCTCCCTCTCAAGTTCAGTTCAGTGAGTGATCTTGATATAATTGTGTAAGTACATCATGTGCCTTAGTATGCTCTCCCCCCCCC
>PVLC010007169.1:0-64849 GCA_004027655.1 Graphiurus murinus | reverse complement strand
AGAGCCGGGCGTGGTGGCGCACGCTTGTAATCCCAGCATTCGGGAGGCTGAGACCGGAGGATCCGGGTTCGAGGCCAGCCTCAGCTGCCTAGTGAGGCACTCCGCAACTTAGCGAGACCCGGTTTCAAAATAAAGTATAAAAAATAGGGCGGGGGTGTAGCTCGGAGGTAGAATGCCCCTGAGTTCAACCCCCAGTACCACAAAAAAAAAAAAAAAAATAGGGCTAGGGGTGTAGCTCAGAGGTAGAATATCCCTGGGTTCAATAATCCCCAGTATTGAAAAAAACATCAGATTTAGAAACCCAGGGTCACTCAGCCATAAAGAAGAACAAAATCATGTCATTTGCAGGGAAATGGATGAAACTGGAAAACATTATGAAAGTGAGATTAGTCAGTCAAAAAAAGTAAAAAATTGTATACTCTCCCTATGTGGAAGCTAGGGAGAAAGTGGGACATAAGAGGGACTCTAGACAAAGAAGGAGAAACCTTAGATGAGCAAAGAAGGTGACTTAAGTGAAGGTGATGGGGAAGGGGGATACCCTAATGCACATGATGTACTTTTACAAACATACCAAAGTCAGTTCACTAAACTGAACAGGAGGAGGGAGGGGGAGGAAATGGGGCAGGAATTGGGGAAGGGTTAAATGAGAGATGTGTGCATATATGCTTTTACCAGCTTGTACCTAACAAAGATGTACGATTAGAATGCACCAATAAAACAATATTTATTTTTGAGTGAAGTTTTTAGTTTTGGAAAGTGGTATATCAGTTGTTTCAGAGCTGTGCTCCCTGTAAACAATAGCAGCAAAGAAACAAGTATGCAAAATAAATTACATGTAACTTTTGGAGGCATTGGAGAACCATCTAAGTAATTGACTGAGATTTAGGAATCCAGAATGGAGGAAAGACTAGAATCCTCAACAGATAATCTCAGCATCAGGTTCTGCTTTTCCCACTGGTACATTTACCAATTTCTAAAGAGGCACCTTTGGGGTAGGAGAGTGGATAATGCTTTAGGCTGACTCATAGGTTCAAGGAGATGGGGAAAACGGCATTTGGAATTCAGGACCCATGTATGATGAGAGGCCTTGGAACACATCTTTTGCTTGCACCTTGAAGGGCTACATCTCAAGAATAATGGCTAACAGAAATAGACTAGCTCTCACAGGGACGAAGGCCCAAGTTTGGATCATTTTAATGACTGATGAGATTAAATGATCTGGAATGGTTCAGTGCCCTATGTTAAGATGCCTACCAGAGTGAAAGTAAGTCTTCTGTGGGCAAGGAGACTGAAATGGATTTCCAAACTACATGTAATACCCTCATGCATACCAACGCAAACAAAAATAGCAGAAGAGAACTCATGACTGAATTAAAATGACAAGGAAAAAGTCATTAGAAAAAGATACATGGAGCTGGGCATGGTGGTGCGCGCTTGTAATCCCAGCATTCGGAGGCTGAGACCGGAGAATCCAGGTTCACGGCCAGCCTCAGCTACCTAGTGAGGCACTCCACAACTTAGTGAGACCCAGTTTCAAAATAAACAATAAAAAATAGGGCTGGGGGTATAGCTCGGAGGTAGACCGCCCCTGAGTTCAATCCCTAGTACTGCAAAAAAAAAAAAAAAAAGATACATGGGATATGCAAATCCTAAGTGTACTTAAAATTGTGCGATAAAGAGGCCCAATGAATTAAATGGCAAGAAAACTTTTTGTCAGGTCACTTTAAAATAGAACTAACACTTGAACTAAAAATTACACTCACTTCACATAGTGGATAGATATAACTGCAGAATGGACATAGTTGAAGTGAGCACTAGTAAATTGCAAGACAGGTCAGAAGACATGTCCAGAGAAGTGCAGACACACACACACACACACACACACACACACACACACACACACACACAAATTCTAATGCAGAAAAGGATGTAAGAGACATGCCTTTAGTGAAAAGTACCGTTTTGTTGGAATACCAAAAAAGAAGAGTACAGAGACTGGGACAAACTTAAAGGAATAATAGCTGAGAATGTTTCAAAACTATTGACACATGGCACTGATCAAGGCACTCCAAACCCTATGCAAGATATGCACAGGATGTGCCCTATGCAGGGCACAACCAACTGCAGAGAACAACCAAAGTGAGAATACCTGAAAAGCAACCAGAGAATAAAAAGCACAGGATCTTGACAGAAGCAAAATAAGACCTACAGTTGACTTCTTATGATAAATCATAGAAGGCATAAGGGCATATTTAGAGTGCTGAAAGAAAACTGGAAGGTTACAATGCTATAACCAGCAAATGTATTCTCCAAAAATGCAGTGGAATCAAAGTCATTTTGACAAAACTATCTGAAAGATTTTGACTCCAGAAAATTCACACCAAGTAAATATTGTAGGATATTATTCTTCAGGTTAAAGGAAAGTTATCATGAATGACAACTAGAGATACAAGAAATAATGCAGGCTGAAATAATAAATATGTATAGGAGAAAAAAACATCTAGAATGATAGAGCAAGGACCTCTGAAAATATGTTCTTCCATTAGACAATGAGTACAATAAAATTTTTTTTTTTTTTTTTTTTTTTTTGCGGTACTGGGGATTGAACTCAGGGACATTCTACCTCCGAGCTACACCCCCAGCCCTATTTTTTATTCTTTATTTTGAAACCGAGTCTCACTAAGTTGTGGAGTGCCTCACTAGGTAGCTGAAGCTGGCCGTGAACCCGGATCCTCAGGTCTCAGCCTCCCGAATGCTGGGATTACAAGCGTGCACCACCACGCCCGGCTAATAAAAAAAATTTATAACTTGAAATTGACCAAAGTCTCGTAATAATCTAAGGTGTTTATTCAATAAAATGATTGAATTATGGTAAGAAGCAATATTTGTGCATTTTCAGTTCTATGTGCAAGCTGTTCTGTCAACACTATGATAGTCTTTAAAAACACCAGTCTAAGCTGGGCATGGTGGCGCATGCTTGTAATCCCAGTATTTGGGAGGCTCAGACCAGAGAATCCAGGTTTGCGGTCAGCCTCAGCTACTTAGTGAGGCCCTCCACAACTTAGTGAGACCCTGAATAAAAAAATATAGGACTGGGGCTGTAGCTCGGAGGTTCCATCCCCAGTATCACACACACAAAAAAACCCAAAACACCAATCTAGCAACTTAGGAAGGAGGCAGAAGAGACTCAATATTAACTGGAAAGCTCCAACTCCAGATAATTGTTACTATTTTCTCTGTCCTTCCATTCCCTAGAAAAGACCAAGTGACAGGGATTACTGTTATTTGAACTGACTCACTGACTCAGAAGTTGCTCACTGGAAAAGGTCCTGTGCCCACAGCATTTGTGAAAAATAGTCAGCAGAAATTATGTAACATACAACTCAACTGAGGTGACAGCACCTGCTGGGACAGACAAGAAACTGGTCCAAAAATGTCAAAGAAAATTTTGGGAGTGAGATATTTATAGGGGGCTTTTAGAAGACTGACATATCCAGGGTATGTAGAAAGCCACACCTGGGCCTGGCTGTGGCATGCCCAAAAAAGACCTAAGAGATTCTTAATCTCTCAAGAGGAGTGCAAGCAAAGCCCTATGGTACTGCTCAGCTGAAGAAAGAGGTTAGACCACAGAGGATGAGGAGGCTGGAATTCTGCAGGAGACTTGAGAGGAGGAAGCCACCCTCCATGTTCTAAGGAGTTAGAGATGTAGATATGGAATTCTTTTGCTGGGTTTCCCTTCCAGGTTTCTGTTTTGGTCCCCCCCCCCCCCTTACTTCAGTGATATTTTCCTGCCATCTGTTTTCTGGCTTCCTCAGCCAGAAAGTGTGATTTTTTTTTACGACCCCTCCCCCCCAAACACACTACTGGGTGGTCTCATAGAATGCAGTTAACCCTAGGGCAAAATTCATGGAAATAGGTGTTTACTTCATATCACCCCACTTCCCTCCCTATCTGAGCCTGTATGCTTCCATTCTTTCTCCATTGCCTTTTAGTATTATATCTAAGTTTTGCATTGCTTCCTGAGAAGTGAATGTGCTGATAGGATCTTATTTAGTCATTAATGGAAACTTGATTTGTTAATCTCCGTATTTCCTTTCTGTAAATGCTTTTACTTCACCCTTGTTTTAGAAATAGTGTTTGACTGGATATACAACTCTTGATTGATGTGTTTTCTCTCAATAATTTAAGAACTTTCTTGTGTCTTCTGGCTTCCCTCCTTTGTTACTACTGAAGTTCTGTCATCAATTATCATCAATCTATCATTAACCTATCATGCCTTTGTATTTGGTCTGTCTTTTCTATCTAGTGATTTTAAGATCTTCTTTACATCTTTGGTGTTTCCATTTTTCCCTACAATGTTTTAGGTATGTGTTTCTTTGTATTTATCCTGTTTGGGACATATTGACAAGTTAACTACTTCTCCCATTTTGTATTATTTTGTTGAGAAAGAAAATCATAATGCTCCATTCCTTTCAAAGCAATGAATGACCGTATATCCTAAGCTGGAGAAATTTGGCTTAGCCTCCAGGGACTTTAACTTTTGAGTAAAGGAAATTAAGGACCAAAGAGTGTTTGAAGCTCATTACTTCCTGCAGTTATCAATGACAGGATGATCAAATAGTGCTTGCTTTCTGGAACTCTGGAAAAGCTCTTGTTCCTGAGCCTTGTTCTCCAGACTTTCTGCCAATTTCATAAGTTGTCCAATAGCATGAAAATAAATTTCATACTTGTTTCAGTTGGACATCATAAATATCTGTTACTTGCAATTAAATAACTGTAAATCTATAAGAAATTGTGGAAGTAAGCTGTGAAACCTTGAGGGAATTCTGTACCGGGAGAAGGAAGAGGGGCACATTTAAGTGGGAAAGTTATGAAAAAAAACTTAAATTATATTTTTATATGGACCTGGGCAATGATGGTCTTTAATACCTCTAAATATTATCTTGGTTCCTTTAAAGGACCCATGTGCTTTGAAATGATAGGGAAGGCTTTCCATTGGTTTGAATTGTGTAATATCACATGTATACAAATCTACTTCTATTTAAAAGCACAAAGTGGATGTAATTTCATTTGGAAAGTTTATTAATCAGTACCTGTTGAATATCTCAAGACTATTTTTATTAAGGTAAAGTTCCTTTCAAATAGCAGAGATATACACATTAGTTTAATCTGTATTTTATTAGATGGTATATTTATGATGCTAGTAAGTAGATATTAAAAAAGCAATGTCTGCTTAAAGCAAAGTTGCGAAACCATGTTAATTCTTTCTTTTCATTTAAATTAATTCTAGGAGATTAAAGGTGGTGGACTTGAGGAAGGCAGCACATTTCAGTTGCTCCAAGCCTCATAACACTACCAGCAGGAAGACCGCTTCTTGGCAAAAGAAGAAAAGCAGTCAGAACTCAGCAAATGAAAGACAGTAGAAATGTGGTTGAATTGTACACAACATAAACAGCAGAGAACTGAAAAGAGCTCCACACGTCTCATCTGATGAGTGAAGAGTAGAGCTGAGCTCCATCTTGGCCAGCCTGCTCCCAGGCTGGTGGCTGCCAGGAACCTGTGGCTCAGAGATGGACTGTAACAAAGAAGAAGCAGAATCTTGTCAAGCAAGTGATTGCAGAAAACCATCATTAAAAGCAATCACATTCTTCTCTCCATGCTTCACTACCATAACACTGACATCCCAGACCACTCATCGTAACTCCCCAGCAAACTCCTGCAGCTACAGCTGAACTCAGAACAAGTAACAATAGGACCTTTTTATAGGAATCCCAGTGGCTACATCCCACCTTATGAAAACCACTCTGTGAATCTGCAGACCAATCAGCCAGATCATCCAGCAAATTTCTGTGGCTACAGCTGAACTCATCCCTTCCCGCATGGACCTGAGTGATACTTGTCAAGACCATGAGTTTACAAACTGACCCAGTGAGAACCTATACTGCTAAAGGGACTTGTGTGGCAACAAACAGACCCACAGTGTCTATGAGTTTGCAAATCATCCTCACAGGAGGTGGGAGTGGGGATTATAGTCAGATGCAGGAGAAATGTGAATTAGCAAACAGTCTCTAGGGACATTTGGGCTGGTGGGACCTAGGTTCAGCAGTTCCTAAAATAATCTCCAGCAATAATCACAGGACCACCAGCAGGGTGTTTGTGGGGTAAAATATCTCAGCCAATTGTGCTTCAGGTTTGGAAGGCTACAAAATTGTGCCCAAGGGCACCACAAGCACCAAGCCAGTAGTGAAGTAGGTCTAGTGACCTCATCTGCCCAGAGTAGCAATGGTGTCCCTGGGGCTAAACAACTAGGCCACCCAAGCCTCTGGCTCAGAACAGTACAATCTTTCCTTGCCGGAGCTTGGGCCCTGAACACAGGGAGGCCAGGGCCTAGCAGGTGTTCATGTGATTGAGCTACAAACTGGGAACACAACACTCTCCACCAGCAGATTTTGTTCCTGGTGAGAAAGTATCCCAATGACTGACAGAACTCCACATGATCACAACCAGCAGATCAGCAGTGGTGTCCCTGGGCCATCAAAGCTCAACCAGCCAAGCCACAAGCTTGTAACATAACAATTTCTGGCCCTGCTGAGCTTATGCCCTGTGGCCAGAGAGACTAGAAGGCAGCACTCTGCATGGTTCAATGGGTTTTCAACCAAAAGAGCAGCACTGGTGTCTGTGGGGCATTAAATCCCAACCAGTGGGCCACAGGCTCTGAATAGAACATCGTAATCACTGACTCTGCAAATTAGGGCCTGGGGAACAATGTGGCCTGCAGCCAATTAGAGACTCCTGTTTGCCAACACTGACTAAGAACTATATCTTCTTAAAGAAGTTCTAAGGGACAAACTCAAAAGTCTGATTATATGAGTCAGATTCATTGAGGCAAATATACACCCCCAGCATAGGCCTTATTATAAAAGGATAACAAATAGGCATAGGACTCTCACACAAAGAGGAAGAGGATGCCAAGACAACAGAAATATAAATCTAAGAATTTTGAAAAAATGAGAATGAAGACCAATAAGGAAACAATAAACTCTCATAATTCAACAACAAGTGAATTCACCAATAACTCCAAATGACAAGAAACAAAAATAATATTTCAATAATAACATTGAATGTCAAAGGTTTAAACTCCCCAACATAGACTAGCAAAGTGGATTAAAGAACACAATTCAACTATATGCTACTTGTGAGAAACTCACCTTACAGGCAAAGATATCCATAAGCTAAAGATGAAGGTTGGAAAAAGATATACCATGCAAATGGAAACCCCCCAAAAAGAGGAAGTAGCAGCTCTCATATCTGAGAAAGCAGACATTAAGCTAAAATTTATCAGAAGAGACAAAGTATATCACTTCTTATTAATAAAAGGAACAATCCAATAAAAAGATAATGGTAGTAAATATTTATGAACCAAATGTGGGTGCACCCACTTTCATAAAACAAACTCTTTGGGGCATTAGGTCTCGAACAGACCCAAGTACAATAATATGGGGATACTTCAACACACTATTCCCATCACTAGATCAATCTTCCATGCAAAAGATTAGTAAAAACTCTTCAGACCTACAGAACACTATAAACCAAATGGACCTCATAGACATATACAGAATATTCCAACCAAAAACATCTGAACAGACATTCTTCTTAATTGCTCATGGAACTTTCTCCAAAATAGACCACATTTTGGGCCACAAAGCAAGTACCAGAAAATTCAATACATGTAATATAATCCCTTGCATCTTTCAGATCATAATGGAATGAAAGCAGAAATCAACAACAGGAAGACCAAAAGAAATTACAAAATACATGGAGACTGAATGATGCCCTTTTGAATGATGACTGTATCATAGAAGAAATAAAGGGAAAAATTCTAGAATAAACTAAAATAGAGATACAACACACCGAAATCTATGGGGCACTTTGAAAGCAGTTTTAAAAGAAAAATGTATTGCACTGAGTGCCCACATTAAAAAACAAACAAACAAACAAAAAAAAAACAAACAAAAAAAAAAACAAAAGAAAGTCACCAAATAAACAACCTAATGACATACCTCAAGAATCTGGAAAAAAGAGGAATAGATTAATTCCAAAGACACTAGAAGGCAAGAGATAAATAAAATCAGAGCCAAAATCAATGAACTAGAGAACAGCAACAATGGAATGATACAAAAGTTCAACAAAACAAAAAGCTGGTTCTTTAAAAAGATTAACAAGATTGATAACCCCTTAGCTCTCCTAATCAAAAGAAAAATAGCATCAACCAAATTATTAAAATCAGAAATGAAAAAGGAGACATCATTACAGACAATGAGGAAATCTAGAGTATCACCAGAAACTATTTTCAAAATTTATATTCCAATAAACTGGAAATCAGAAGATGTTGATAGATTTCTAGAAACATACAACCTGCCTAAATTGAACCAAGAGGATATAGAAAACCTAAACTGATGCATACCAAGCAAAGAGACAGAAACAGCAATAAAAAGCCTTCCATTAAAGAAAATCACAAGTCCAGATGGATTCCCAGCTGATTTATACAAAACCTTTACAGAAGAACAACCTAATATTTCACAAGTTATTCTGTGAAATTGAATGATATGGAATCCTTCTAAACTCCTTCTATGTAGCCAGCATCACTTTAATACCAAAACCAAATAAAGAACCCTCAAAAAAAGAAAATTACAGATCAATATCTTTGATGGCGATAGATGCAAAAATTCTAAATAAAATACTAGAAATACACATTCAAAACCATATCTAGAAAATGGTACACCATGAAAAAGTTGGTTTCATTCCAGGAATGCAAGGCTGGCTCAACATATGTGAATCAATACATGTCATTCACCACATAAATAGAACTAAGGACAAAAATTACATGATCATCCCAATAGGTGCTGAAAAATCATTTTGACAAAATCAAACAAACATCCATTCCTGTTAAAAAAAAAGAACACTGCAGAAAATCGAACTAGAAGGAACCTGCCTCAACATCATTAATGCAATATGCAATAAACTCAAAGCCAACATCAAATTGAATGGGGAGAAACTGCAGGAATTCTCTTTAAAATCAGGAACAAGAAAAAAAAAATGCCCACTATCACCACTCCTTTTCAATATAGTACTCAAAACTCTTTCCAGTGTGATAAGGCAAGAGAAGGCTATCAAAGGAATTCAAATAGGAAAAGAATAACTGAAATTATCCGTATTTTGCCTTGGTAACAACCATTCTAAGAAAAATACTGAAATAGCAGATATTGGAAATAACCATTACCTCTAGGCCTGAGGTAAAGTATCTGAGGAAGGAGCAAATTTGGAAGAGGTACCCCTTCCTGCCATCTGAGAGGCTTTAGTCATGGTCATGGCTGATGGATGGTGGAGAAGTTCTCTGAGTCACATCACCAGCAGAGACTGCTAGGAAGTCATCTTCTGCAAAACTATCCATACGGACGCATTACTTCATGGCATTTGTTGGAAATACATTCTCTGAAGTGCCATGGAAGTTTCCCATGAGACACTTGTGCTGTGCAGCAGAACTCATTTGAGGAGTCCTCATTGGGCGCCCCCTGCACTCCTGTTTGTGCACCACAGCAGCAGAGAAAAACACTGTGCACAAACTCCTTTTGCTATTGTTCTCTACAGCCACCTGATGATAACTCTTAGTATTGTGCCATCTGATGAAGAATAAATATTTGTAAGGTTCTTCTCCAGTATCACAAGTGGAGCAATGGTGGGTGGATTTGGAGCTGTGAAACAAACAAACAAAAAAATGATAACTGGCACTAGGTAGGTGAAATTGCTTTCTTTTTCCTATGTGAAAGAAATACAATTTGCAAGTCTTGAAATCGATTGATATATCCAACAAGGAAAACCAGACCCTGGATAGCATTTTACATACAGCTTCATATAGTTATTTGAACTGAATGAACAAGAGAGTAGTTGAGGTTTCATTTTGGAATATGCCTTTGAAATATTTAGGAACGTTTATGAGGGAAAGTGTCAGAATTCTCAGTTTTAGCTTGTGAAAATGCTCTGTTGGAGAATAATTTTCTTACAAAAGAAATTGCTTGGCCACAAACAGTTCATTCCTTACAGGAAAAAATCTGTGGTTTCTTAAAAATTGAGTTCAGATTGTATTTTCATAGTTATAGCTAAGCTGACTTTTCTTATGTTACTGAATCATCTAAGACATATAATTGTATTCCATACAACATGATTATACAGAAATAAAGAACCATTAGTTGAGGATGTAAAGTAGTATGAAAAGGCTATTCTAGAAGGATTTTTTCTTTAATTTTTAACTGTCATTTAACTCCCATAAAAACTTTCCTTCTATTTGGGAAAATGATTCTTAAAAGCTTTTAAAATGACATTGCAGAGCTCATCAGGTAGGCCAATTCAATATACTCTGCAAATTACTATGACTTACAGGGGTTTGCTACAAAGTAACAGATTCTCAATGTCATGTAGAAGAAAAACAACCCCTTCCCAATGGGTCTGAACAGTCTTAGAGCTTCAGACAGCTGTTACCCCCCAGGCATTTCTGCAGAAAACTTAGTATTGCATACTTCCCTCATAATATTCTGAATCCTTATTGTCTAGGGTTTGTTTTGTGGTCACTGCAGAACCAGAGAAAAATTAAATTGAAGCAATAGCTTGCTATTTCCTAGTTTATTACATGGAAATAAAAACAAATTCTAAAAATCAGAACATTTTATACAATTGAACTTGTTTCTCTGCTAAAATTTCCAAGTTTACCTACTAACAAGGTTTAGTCCTATCTCAACTTTAATTTTAAAAGGTTTAGAGTTTCCAAATTATACCATATTTTCTAATTAGGCACAAACAATTTGTAATTTAAGTAGAAAGAAAAATACAGCATGAGTAAAACTAAAGTGTTTCATCTCATATTTCTGTCTACATTTTATAGCTGAAAGGATAGATATCTTAGATGCAATAAAGTAGACCATGAGCCATTTAGCACTTAGCGTTTTAAAGTTTCTATAATGGTGTTATTATATAATTAAGTAATTTAGCTCGCCTCCACACACACCCCATACTCCTCATCTCTTAATTACCATAAATGCTAGTTCCATTTTGCTCGTAAGTAATTTTCTGCTTCCGACATTTTTGTGGTCCACTAATTTGGAAAGAATTATAATCTGTGGACTCTACCTCAATACTTCAGCATCTAGGATAGAAAAGTTCCATTTTCTGTTTGTTTGGAAATTTTCAAAAACTCTTATTTACAATACAGTAAGATGGTTTTACAAGACAAAGAACAATTCCTTACAAATATGGTAACATGTTAGAGCAGCCATGTAAAAGAAAAACAGCTTTTTTATTTTAATATTAAAATTGAAAACTAGCTTTTTCCTAATAACCCACCCCTGAGAGTCACACACCTTCAAATAAAACTGATAAAAGTAAAAAGTAATAAACTTATCCTTTTGTACTTGTTTAAGTGAAAATGTTAGTCATCTATAATTTTTTTTAGAATAAAAACCAGGTGAAAAATATCATATTAAGACAAATGACCATGCAGTTGAAGATATTGAATTATTTTGAAACCCCACTGGGTTCTGCCAATTTTAGCTTTTAAGAGTGGAGAGGTTTACAGGAACTTTTATAGTCTTATCTCAGAGGAAAAACTTTCTATAAAAAGGCTTGTGTTGCTTTTAAATCATGCCATTATCTCATAAATAAAGACTCAATAAAATTGACTTCAAAAGGAGAGAAAAAAACAGTATTTGTAGTTAAATGGTATCTTAAGGACTATCAAACTCAAAATAATTTGGGGCTTATTTCTCTAGGAGCTAGATTTTAAGAACTCTTTAAGAAAGGAAAGTAGTTCAGAGCAAATAGCAATTAACTATTTACCTTCAAATTGATGGGATATTTGTCTTCACTAGCTAGATTCCATTCTCACAAATAATAGCCATAATCATTTGTCAATATTCAAATATTAATTTATAAGCAATTAGGTATTAGGCACTTGTAAATGATTATGGGGTGGTGTATGTTCAGGGTTTGAAATGGATGGTGAAGTAAAACATGTAAATAAATGCTTATAGAAAGATGAGTACTAGTCCATACCTCAGTTGACAATAATTTATATATATTAAGAGGAACATGAATATTTTATTACCTTAATTCTTAATTTTTTAACCTATGTCCCAGTCTCATTTTGGAAAAAGCTGCCATTGGTTGCTATCATTAACTTCATAGTTGTTGATGCTGGGTGACCATTTTATAAATACATTTCATTAAGTGCAAATTACAATTTATTATGTCTATTTTTATTGAGCTACCTCGCTTCACTGAAAAACATACATTTATGGGAAATCTGCCAAATAAAAATGATTTTAACTTCCTCGTCAAAGAATTTGACATCTGTCTTAACATTGGCATCAAGATTGATTATCTATTCTCTTTCAAGTTGAGGTCTTCCTAGTTCTTGGTACATTGAGTGATTTGTGATTGTATCTTGGGCATTTGGGGTATTGTGTTATGGAACTGTTTCTTAGATAAAAGTGTTTTAGCAGACCTTTTATTTTCTTTTTCCTTTATTTTTTATTGGTGCATTATAAGCATATATCTTTGTTAGGTACAAGCTGGTAAAGGCATACATGCACACATCTTTCATTTACCCTTCCCTAATTCCCATCCCATTCCCTCCCCCCTCTCTCCTTCTCATGTTCAGTTTAGTGATTGACTTTGATATGTTTATGAATGTACATCATGTGCATTAGAATATTTCTCTCTACTCCCTTCACCTTCAGTTAAGTCACCTTCTTTGCTCATCTAAGGTTTCTCCTTCATCTAGAGTCCCTCTTACAACCCACTTTCTCCCTAGCTTCCACATATTAGGGAGAGCATACGATTTTTTTACTTTTTGTGACTGACTAATCTCATGTAGCATAATGTTTTCCAGTTCCATCCATTTCCCTGCAAATGACATGATTTTGTTCTTCTTTATGGCTGAGTAAAATTCCATTGTGTACATATCACATATTTTTTTATCCATTCATCTTGGATGGACATCTTGGCTGGTTCCACAGTTTGGCAATTGTGAACTGTACGGCTATACACATAGATACACATGCATTGGAAAACAGTATGGAGGATCCTCAGATGAATGGAAATGAACCTACTATATGATCCAGCAATACATTTCTGGGTATCTACCAAAAAGAATGGAAACCAAACTCTCAGACCAATGTGTGTGTTTCTATGTTTTTAGCAGACTTTTTCTGATGCTAGTGAGGAGCATGGAGAACCTCTTCATTACTGCCAGGTGAGCGTGGAAGTTCAGGTTTCTCCTAGGTGTCTGTTGACATCATGGTGGGTAAAGGGGCATATTGAGTGATACATTACTTTTGGGTGGAGGTGAGAATTTAGGCTTCCTGTTTCACCTTCATGGACATCTCCCTGGAATACCTTATTACTTCCTTGTGACCTTCACTAGCACTACAGGCAGGGGCAGGGATGACCTCCTACCTTTGTAAGCAGTGGAGAAAGTTCTGATTGTCCACTAGGCCTCCTCTGACATGACTGAAGTGAAGAGGGAAGAAAGGGCCTTTTTTACTATACCATGGGAGTGAGTTCCAGCCTCTGGTCTCCATGGACACTTCAGGACAGTGTATGATCCATTAATGCTTGATGGAAGTAGACTTCATTGCTCCCCCACTTAGCCTTATCTGTTACTGCTCCAGCAGTAGTAGGGGCCTAATGGGTGCCTTTACGGCTGCTCCAGAGTAGAAATTCTTACTCTTAATTTGTTGACCTTGTACAGTGTGGGGCTGTGGGGTTTTGTGCTGGTTTTTGGAGGTAAGCTATTATCACTTATGCTGCCCCTTTCTAAGTTATTTGGTTAGATAAAAATGGACTTTTGTTGAAACATTGTAATTATGAATATTTCCTGATTGATGACTTCTTTAGCTTACGTCTGGGATGCATGAGACAGAAAGAAAACCCAGGGATTTCAACACAGCATCATTCCTTGAGCCCATAGTCCTTAGCTAATGTCTCTTCATTTCACCCTTGAGAGACTTCTTATGTTTTGTTTGTTTGTTTTTCTTTGTTGGTATTGGGGAATGAATCCAGAAGCATGCTGCTTCTAAGCTACATGCCAGGGATTTTTTAGTTGGTTTTTCTTTTTAAATTTTAAAACAGGTTCTTACTAAGTTACTGAGGCTAATCTTGAACCTGCCATTGTCCTGTCTCAGCCTCCCAAGTACTGGGATTACAGGTGTGTCCAATTGCCTTACGTGTGATGTGTAGGGTATTCAGCTGTTTTTAGTGGGAGAAACAGGGAAACATACCAAACTAAGAATGATATTCTGGTGATTAGCAATAAAGCTATTAAAGGAAAACAAAGCTTGAACAATATGGCAACAGGATGAAAGAAGTTACTAAGATAGCAAAATAAATAATAAGTAAATAAATAAACAACAAATAAATAAAAATAATGGTGGGGCAGGCAGATGAGGATTGACTTGACTAAATATGGTGAGACTGTTCTTTGGCAGTAGTCACCAGCATGTTCTCACAACAGCATTTCCCAGCCATGGACACACTGTCCACAAATATGTAGGCTTATTCTTATGCCCTCCCCAGAATGAGGGAGTGCAAATGCCTGAATCTTCAAAAAGAAACTGGCTGAATCAACAGTAGTGGCTCAATGAATTTTTTTTTCCAGGATCCCCAAGTGTTGGGCAGATTCAACACCCAGTGTGACTGCCTGTGTATGGATAAGAGTAAACAAAAGTCTTTTTTTTTTTTTTTTGGTTTATTTTCTCTTTATCCGGGTGTATATTTGACTTTTCTCATTACAATTTCAGGTACAATCAATACAAAGCATTCTGTTACCAGAATTCCATTTAATACAGACCTTTGTGGTTTAACCAGATCTTGAGCCCTGAGATTTTATTTTAACCCATAGCTTTTTCTCTCAAAATATCCCAAACTATGCAAATCAAGTTGTTTTGAAAGAAGAAAATTCTCAAGAAACCTAAAAAACCCTCAGTTTCCTGGTGACCTAGCATTGAAGTCACAATTCCCATACTTATTACATAAGAATTTTATATGATTTTTTTCTATTCTCTCAGTTTACCCAGCTGGGGTGAGACTTTTTAAACATCAATATGGATTGATGTTTAAAGCCAAGATAGAATTACGACTGAGAAACTGGTAAAAGTTATTTCAGGAAACTTAACACCCAACATATCACCTGGGATCAGTGTTGAAATTTACTCTGCATATTTAATCAAAAAAGTTTAGTTTATACAAGAATGTGTTAAGTCTACAGTTTGAATATGTGTTCTTTTGGTAGAATCTAAGGACTGAGGCAGGCTCTGGATGAATTTGAAGCAATTGACATTTTTCTTAGACTCCTACATCATGAAACCTTGTGAATATTCTCTGCAGAAGGTGATGTGATAAGTCATAAGGGACTTTAAATAAATGAGGTGAGAGACCAGTAGAATAGTGGAAGGATTATTAGGGAAGGGAGAAAAGAATTGAGGAAGGAAACAATTCAAATAATGCTATGTCCATATATGAAGTTATCACTACCAATCTCACGAACATATGCAGTGAGGGAGAAGGGGGGAATGAGATGGATGCAGAAGGAAATACACAAGATGATGTGTTCATTTATGTTTTTATTACTCTGAACTTCCATATGATGTATAAGTATAATGTACTAATAAAAGTATATATATTTACACTATATATAAACATAAATTTATATTAAATGTGTAAATGAAAATATATACTATATTTATAAACATTATATATCATAAATATAACTATATTGTATCATATAAATATAAATAATATTATAAATATATTATATTATGAATATTATATATATGAATATATATGATTTGAACATGAAAAGCTCAAGACACTAAGTGCTTCTTAGTAGCATTGTAAGGGTATCACACTCATCCTTTCATCTATCAGCAGGGCCGCACCAGTAACTTCATGGGTATATCTGTGTACAATGACAGAAACTTGCAATGGTCTCTGTTGAGGGCTACTATCTCAGTATGGGTCATGGTTCCACCAAATACTTGTATATAGAATAAAATAGAGATTATTGGTCTTTCATTACATTTTCACCTAGAACAGCAACTGGCACATAACAGGTATTTAATCAACATTTATGATGACTGAATCCTTCACTATCAAAAAGTAAAAATCATTTTCAAGCACTGTAGTTCCTCAAGTTCAGGTAGGACTCTGGCTGATTATTAAGACTCTTAAGAAGAAATACAATTCTTGAGTCTGTGGTCTACTTGACACAAAACTACAAATGTCATGAGATAATATTTTTGAAATATTAACAGATTATTCCATCTTTGCTTGTTTTTTGTACTCTTTGTTCATCTCTCAATTAATCAGGGCATTATTTACTTATCTCCAAATATTCAACTAATAGTATTTCAGTCTCCTCAACATGATTTTTAAAAAGGAGTATTTCATGAGTAACTCAACACTTCCTGCTTTCTCACCAAAATAAGAAATGGTTTTGCAGCTGAGGAGTAGAAAGGAATATGATGGTGAAAAAATAAGTGAATAAATGATGGGAATCCCTTGGACAAAGGAGATTACCCCTCTCCCAGATGAGCTGAGGGCATCATTCAGGCTCTAGACAAGTTTGGGAGATTAGAGTATAAGGGGTGCCCATGCTTCATTGGCTATATACCACCCATGCAGCTGTATGTTTTACAGAATAGAAACAATTGCTTAACATATCTAATCAGTAGGTCTGTGGGTTAACCAGTGTAACAAACAGATTCATTCTAGTAATAGATATAAAGAGAAAATTATTTACTGGTCAAAAACAGCATGAGTAGGTATTCCAGATGGTATCTTTCCACATCATTTAGGAAGCAAGCCCTCTCTTTCTCTCTCTCAGCTTCTATAGTTGCATCTCTAATCTTTAGTGTTTTGCTGGTCTGTGTCATGACAACAGAAGGGGAAGTAACCCAGAATAAGTATGTAGCCAGACCTGGAAGTATGGTACAAATTATTTCATGAGAAATAATGCTCAGATCCCATTGACTAAAATTCAAGCACATGGCTGCACCCTTCAACAAAGTAGCATGAATGATTCCTAAGGGAAAAACATAAAATGGGCTTATATAGACAGTCATCTCTGCTAAATTGTGACAATATGAACTTTTTCAGCCTCCAGGATTTTTTGTGTCCTCAGATGGTAGAAGAGGCCAGGCAGCTCTCTCATGTGGTCTCTGCCTTCTTCTCCTAATCATCTCTCAAAGTCCTCACCTTCTCATAGTCATATTAATGATTAGGTTTAAAGACAGGTATTTTGTGAGACCACATTCATACCATAGCTTCTGTCCTTTTAATTACCAATGTTGTATGTTATGTAGAGATATTTCATTGTAGTTTCAGTTTGTATTTTTGATGATTATGTTGAACATATGTTCATGAGTTTACTTGACCCCTCATATATCTTTATTTATGAAGTGTCCAAACTCTTGTCTCAAAATATTTCATTTTACTATTGAGTTATCAGAGTCTTTTACTTATTCTGGATACATATGAATTACAGGATGTATGTATTACAGATTTTTCTTAGTCTATTGCTTTCCTTTTCATTGGTATAGAGTATCTTTCTAAGAGGATATGCTTTTAAATCTTATTAAGTATTTTTATATTTATGTCTCTCTGTGTTCCATTTTAAGTTAATTTTTCTGAATGGTATTAAGTGGATATTAACGATAATTGTCCTAAATTTATATCTACTTGTTTCAGCATTATATGTTGAAAAAATTATTCTTTCCCTTTTGAATCACCTTGGTATAATTCTTGAAAATTAATTAATTTCATATATATCTATGGACTTGGATATTATATATGGATCTATTTATATACTTTTTATTTGTTCTTACTCTTGATATAATACTCTCTAGCTACTGTAGCTTAAAGGCATCCTGAAATCAAGCAACTTAAAAATCTTTCAAATGTGTTCTATTTATTCAAAATTGACTTAGCTATTCTGTACCCTGTACGGTTTAATGCAAATTTTAGAATCTTTTCAATTTTTCATCTCCCATATCAAGCTATATTCTTATATTTTATTTGACATTCTCTCAAATTTGTGTCAATTTTGGGAGACTTGATCTTTAACAATACATTTTTCTAATATGTAAGCATGGAATATTTCTTCACTTATTTAGGACATGTTTATTATCTTATATTAGCATTTGATGGTTTTCAATGTGTTATTTTTATTCACTAGTTAAATTTTTCATGAAGTTTCTTGTGATAACTGCTTGTTGTATATTGTTATTTGACTTTAACCAGTCAGTTATCTTTTTAAAGAATTAATGTGGTAGAATACCAATGACATAAAATTTATCATCTTAACCATTTTAAGTGTATACTAGTGTTAAGTATATTCACATTGTTGTTCAGTAAATCTTGAGAAATTTTCATCTTACAAAACTGAAACCCTATACTCATTAAATAACTGTTCTTCATTACCCTCTCCATCTAGATCATACTATTTCTGTACATTTCTATTTTAGATAACTCATATCTAATATCTAAGTGGAATCATACAATATTAGCCCTTTGGGGAATGGCTTATTTCACTTAGCCTAATCTTAGAGTTATACATATTGTAGCATGTGACAGGACTTCTTTGCTTTTACAGTCTGAATAATATTCCGCTGTATGTATATGCCATATTTTGTTTACTCATTCATCCATTGATAAAAGTCCGAGTTCTTTCTACCACTTGAAATGCTGAAATGAATGCCAGTATGCAAATATTTCTTCAAGATGCTGCTTTCAGCCCTTTAAGACTAAAATCCAGATGGGATTGCTGGATCATAGCAGTCAGTTGTCTTTAAAATATATTTTTTATTATAAAAGTATTTGGCCATGTTCTAGTAACTCACCAAAATTCTAAACACAAAGAGAAGAGGAGGGTCAACTGATATATGTTCTCTAGACCTTTTAGAAATCATAGAGCTGTTCCTTTGGCCATATACATGCAAATGGACAAGAAGGGTGATATTGGAGACATTAAGGGAATGGGCACTGTTCAAAAAGGAGTGCCTCACAAATGTTACCATGGCAAAACTGGAAGAGTCTACAGTGTTACCCAGCATGTGCTGGAATTGTTATAAACAGCAAGTTAAGGGCAAGATTATTGTTGAGAGAATTGATGTGTACATTAAGTATGTTAAGCACTCTAAGAATCAAGATAGCTTTCTGAAGCAAGTGAAGGAAAATAATCAGAGAAAGAAGGAAACTAAGGAGAAAAGCACCTGGGTTCAGCTGAAGAACCAGTCTGCTTTGCCCAGAGAGTCACACTTTGTGAGACTCAGTGGAAAGGGCCTGAGTTGCTGGAACCTATTCCTTGTGAATTCATGGCATAATAAGTCTTAAAAATAAATGAAAGACCCTTGGGTTGTAAAAATTTTTTTACTGAGTAGAAGTGTAGTATCCTCTCCCGCAAAGAAATATTTAGAGCAAAATTATCTGTGTCTCAGTTGATTGTTTTATGTCTTCACTATTCAAATGTAATATTTTTATTGCTGAATTGGCTTATTGTGCATCAAGTATACTCAGTTGGTTAGAAAATGGCCAAATATTATTTATGAAATATTTATACTTTTTTGAAGAAGGTCTCTAAATCACCATGGGGAAAAGATGTACAAGAATAAGATAATCTATTGCATTACAGTTAAGCTCAGGAAAAACTGATTACTCATAATTGTATTATAAATAGCTGGATTTTAAGGATCAGAAATTTGCCTGTGAAGCCTACTACTTAAAAATAACATCCTGTTCTTTGGGAGCTATATAATAGTTTTGAGTTACTTTGACCATTAATAAGCAAGGCATATAAAACAATAGTGTTAATAAAATATTATAGAACTCAGTAATTTGTAAGTGATAGTCTATCTTTCACAGTTGTGGATGCTGGGAAGTCCAAGAGCAAGGTACTTGCATGTTTGGTGCCTGATGAGGGCCTGTACCCCATTTATAAGAGATGTTTTGTTGCTGTATCCTCCATAGGGGACAATTGCTATTCTCATATGCCTGAAGAAAAAAGGTGTGGGGGGGCAAACAGTTAGAAGCAGGCTGGTTCCCTTAGCCCTTTTATCAAAGGTGGTAATATTTACCATGACAGGGCTTACACGCTTTCCTTAGGCTTCCATAAAGGACCTACCTCTTGTGAGGATTGAGTTTCAATATGAATTTTCAAAAGTACACACTAAAACCATAGGATTATTAGGGTTACCTGCAATGGAGACTGGCTTCTCCTTTAACAAAGCTGTGTACATTTTACCCATTTTAAATAAGCATCCCTATCTGTCCTTAGGGGAAAAAAAGAAAGACAAATATTTGCTATTTCCTCATAGATTTACTATTTCTGCCACTTGTCATTCCTTTATATATGCCCTTGTTTTCATTTGATATTGTTTCCTGCCTTGCTGAAGAAGTTCATTTAATATTTCTTTGTATATCTGCTGGCAATGAATTCCTGAAACTTTTGTTTGTTTGAAATGTTTTGATTCAGCATTCATATTTTAAATATACTATGAAATAAGGAATTCTAGGTTGATGTGCTTTTACTTTTCCTTCATATAATGAGATATCCGTAGCTATTCTTATCTTTGTTTTCATTAGCTTTATAAAATGTAAAAAGAGCCTATACAATGGTTTATCAGGAAATGAGAATCATTTGGAGTCATCTTGGAGGCTGGCCCCAGAGTCTACCTTTTTTTATTCCCCAAAGATTCACATCTTCACCATATGCAAAATAAAGTCCTGCCCTACTAAGGCTACCAAATGTTTTATTCATTACAACACTAGCTCAAAGTCCAAAATATCATCCTGTAAAAAAAGGTCTAAGTGTGGATGTGTCCCTTAAGGTGTAACTCACTGAGTACATCTCCTCTAAAACAGTTCTTGAATGAAAGAGATATTATTATAGTTAAACATACCAGGCATTGTGGCAGGACAGGCATAAAATAACAACTATAAACTCCCTTATTCGAAAAGGGGGAACAATGGGAGACATGTGGGAATTGCCAGATGTAGAAGTTCTGAAATCCAGCGTGGTAGTAATGGACTTAAGACTCAAGGTAGCTGGGCGTGGTGGTGCAGACTTGTAATCTCAGCTTTCCGGAGGCTGAGACTGGATGATACCGGTTCGTGGCCAGCCTCAGCTACCTAGTGAGGCACTCCGCAACTTAGGGAGACCCTGCTTCAAAATAAAGAATAAAAAAATAGGGCTTGGGGTGTAGCTCGGAGGTAGAATGCCCCTGAGTTCAATCCCTAGTACCGCAAAAAAAAAAAAAAAAAAAAAAAAAAAGACTCAAGGTCATGGTATACTATGCCATATTTCATGGATCTACCCTTTGGGTTTTTGGTTTTGCCTTCAGAAGCAATTTTCCTATTTAATGAAAGGTGATTTGTATTTATTTGCAGATCAATATTTTTTTGTGCCTTTCTGTTTTCTGCTTGTAAAAGTTTTGGGGTCCAAAGGCCTCTATTCACTTTGTATTGTTTCTAACTCTTTCAGTCCATATTAGCAGTATTTCTGTCAAAAAATAAGACTTTATTTTTCTTCTGCAAACTTACTGGATTTTCCTCCACTTACTTAATAGCCACTTAATAGCCACTTAATAGCCACACTCACAAATCTCTTTGAGATAAGCCATTCTCTCTCTTGGCTTCAGCCGAGGTTGCTGTAGGACAGTGTTGTTAAATTTCTTAGGTACACTGTTGTCTGACTGAATGGTTCCAAGTTATAACTTTGGATCTTCATAAGGTCTTAATAAAGAGTTTTGCAGTTCTATCTTTACCTTTGTCTTTTTAAAATACTTTTATTGTTGCATTATGGTCGTACATCATACTGTAATTCATCATGATGGTGACACACATGCACACAGCACTTGGTGAGCTTTCCCCTGGCTTCCTCCCCACTCCCCTTTCTTCCCCATACAAGATATTGAGAATGGCGTTGGTATTCTCACACATGTATATAAGGTCAATGTAAGAGTTTCCTTCATTAATTCTCCCTCTCTCTCTACCTCCCCTAGACCACCTTCCTTGCTCCATTGGGGTTTCTCTTCCATTGTCTACAGTCTGTTTTATATCCCAATTACTCCCTTACTTCCACACATGAAAGGAAACATATGACACTTCACTTTCTGCAACTGGTTAATATCACTTAACATAGTATTCTCCAGGTCCATCCATTTTCCTGTAAATGAGATAATTTTGTTGTTCATTATTGCTGAGTAGAATTCCTTTGTGTGTATAACTTTGTCTTTTGACTATATTTTACTGAGGGTGTCTTAGATTTGATCTTTGTCTGGAAACCATTTCTTTATTATAATTGTTCCTTGGATAATCATATTTAGCAATTTATGAATCCTTTTAATAAAAAGTAATAGCACTTATATTATTTCTCTTCCACCCATTTTAATTTGAGCAGTAAGAACAAAGAAGGTGACACTTTAAAAAATATCCAGTGAGGCCTTCTGGATTATCAAACGATAATACTATCATATAATATCTCAAAATAAATATCTGAATCTACCTCTTAATTGAGAGCCATAAGACTCAGAATTTAGTCTTATGAACAAAATATTAAGCTTATACAGAGGTAGTTCAAAGGTTTATTTGGGTCATATTGGTTAAAAATGTAGGAGTGAGTTGTCTTTCACCTTCAAGTTTGTTTTGTGCTGGTTATACAGGACTGTTTGTAGAGTGTGTTTGCAGTTGATGGTTAGGTTTCTTTCTTGCTTGCTTGCTTGCTTGCTTGCTTTCTTGATTTTTGTGGTACTATGATTGAACCTACAGGCATTCTACTTTCAAGCTATACCCCCAGCCAAATTGTATTTCTTATTTGGAAACAGGATCTTCCTAGGTTGCTGAGAGCCTCACTAAGTTTCTGAGGCTAGTTTTGAAACTGCAGTCCTCCTGTCTCAGTCTCCATTGTATTGGAATTATAGGCATGGGCCACTACATCTGGCTGGTGATTACAAAAACAAGTTCTAAGGTTAATTGTTCCTATATACTTTATTTTCAAATTATATAAACCCTAAAGCATTTCAAATAAATAACTCCAGTCATTCTAACTCCTTTATTGTCTACATCTTTATTGAAACTTCTTCATTATCTTACTCTTTTAAAAATGCTTTTATCTTTTTACTCATGGTCCTTGGCAAATTTGCCTAAATTTATAATATCTCTAAAATGTGCTTATTCACTTTTTGAGGCTCCTTTTTTTCACTTCCTGCCTACTGTCTTCTGAAACAAACAAAATCCACAGTAGGTTTTCATTTCCTTAGTTCCTCCTACCTCAATCCATGATTGAGATGGAAGGAATCCGTGACTCTTTTTTTAGTCTGAAATAAGTTTAGATAGGTTTACAATGACCAGAGTCTATTTAAAAATATTATGTTCTGGCATTTTGCCAAAAATAACAATACTATGATAATCATCATATATTTCTAATATGTTTGATATGGATAGAATAGAGGCCAAAAACAATAATTCAAGGAAACAAGAACAAGAGTCACCAAACTTTTTCTGTAAATGGTTTTACAGGCCAAATAAAAAGTGCAGAATATTATATATTGTTATAAATATTTATATAACAAAAATGTAAAGCATAATACAAATTGAGTAAAATGTTTGTGATGTAGTGTGAGGTATATTTAGTAAGAACTGAATTTTGGGGGAGAGTATTAGCATTTTGCATAGTTGAGGTTTAAAGTTAGTGTTTGTGTCCTCAAAATTGATTTCATGAATATTATTAATGCAGAACTATAATGAGATTTTCATATATTTCATCTTTGTAAACATTTTTTTCACATGGATAGCTACTGCTAAAAATGGATGTCAATCCATAGCATTTAATTTTAA
This sequence comes from Graphiurus murinus, assembly GCA_004027655.1. Taxonomy (NCBI): domain Eukaryota; kingdom Metazoa; phylum Chordata; class Mammalia; order Rodentia; family Gliridae; genus Graphiurus; species Graphiurus murinus. The sequence goes on along the minus strand of PVLC010007169.1, from coordinate 40,909 downwards.
TTGAGCATATTCATCATTTGGAATGCACTTTTAAAATTCTGTTATATTTTCTCTTGATAAGATTAATCAGTTCTATTTGGAGTTTTCAATTGCACAACTAACTGCACAACTAACAATTGCACAACTAACTGGAGTTGGAAATATTCAAATTCCCTTTGCATTGGCATTAAGGTCTGAAAAATGTTTATAGAACTATGGATTGAGCTTGGAAGATATATGTTGCAAATTTGCATGAGAGCCAAGGTCTCATTTCATTTTTAAACATTGAGACTGTATAAAACAGCTTGACATTATTTGCCATTCAAAGTTGGTTGTCATTTAAATGATTTTACTGGTTTTAAAATTGGTGGCATAGAAAAAGACAACATATTTCAGTCGTTCTGAGACTTGGAACCCAAGCATCAAGAAGACTGCTTCTTGATAAGAGGAGAAAAGCAGAGAAAAACTCAACAAAACAATGACAGTTGAAATGCAGTGGAATCAGAGCCAGAAGAGAGAGCAGAGGACTGTAAAGAGCTCCACACATCTCACCTGGTTAGCAGCAGAGAGTGGCCAGCCTGTGCCAACTGGCGGCTGCCAGCCCTGAGGCTTCCAGAGACCTCCACCAAAGAAGAAGCAATAGATTTTTGTGAAGCCACCAACTATAACCATCATAAGAAGCAATCAATCCTTAATTCCACTTTTGACAAAGACCGAACTACCCAGATGATCCACCTAGATCCTGCAGCTGCAGCTGAACCAATCTTTGCCTCCGGGGACCTGGAGCAGCTCATAAAGACTGTGAGTTAACAACCTGTCTCAGTGAGAAACTGCCCTGTGTAGCCACAGAGACTTGTATGACAAGGAATAGACTCACTGGGTCTGTGACTTTGCAAATCACTCCTGTGGAAGTAGGGGTGGGGGCTACTTTTGGACAGAGCAGAAACTTAAATTAGTAGGCAGCCCCTAAGAACATTCAGGCAGGAGAGTAGTAGAATCACAGAATGTCAAACCCTTGCAGTGTCTCTAGGGTTCACCACAGGACAGTATTCCCTAGTGTCTGTGGGGGGAAATACCTCAGCCTACCTAGTTGCAGTCTTGGAAACCAATAAACTTGTGCCTGGCAACATTTGGATGCTACAAACAACAATACCAGAGGCTAACAAAGACTCATGTGATCACAGCCACCCAGAGAAACAGTGGGGTCCCTGGGGCTAAATAATGGAGCCACCCAAGCCCCAGGGTTAGAACTGTAGAATCTCTCCCTGAGAGACCTTGATCCCTGAAGCAACAGCTGAATATACATTCTTCTCAGCTACTCATGGAACCTTCTACAAAATAGACCACATCCTGGGCCACAAAGCAAGCACCAGCAAATTAAAAAAAATTAATATAATTCCCTGCATCTTCTCACAATACAACGGGATGAAAGTAGATGAACAACAGGAAGACCAAAATAAATTACATAAATACATTGAGATTGAATGATACACTCTTGAATGAGAACTGAGTCAGAAAAGAAATAAGGGGAGAAATTTAAAAAAATTCTTGGAATTAAACAAAAATAGAGACACAATGTACCAAAATCTATGGGACATTTTGAAGATAGTGTTAAGAGGAAAATTTATAGCACCGAGTCTAAGGAGAAATCTTACAGAATGGGAGATCTTTGCCAGCTATTCCTCTGATAGAGGACTAATATCTAGAATATACAAAGATCTTAAAAGACTGTACACTAAAAAACACATAATCCAATCAAGAAATGGGCAATTGAATTAAATAAATACTTCACAAAAGGAAAGATACAAATGGGCAATAGATACATGAAAAAATGTTCAACACAATTAGTAATCAGGGAGATGTAAACAACACTGACATTCCATCCAACCCCAATCAGAATGCAATCATTAAGAAGTCAAAAAACAATAAATGCTGGTGAGGATGTGGGGAAATTGGAACTCTTCTACACTGTTGGTGGGATTTCAAATTAATTCAGCTGCTATGGAGATTCTTCAGAAAACTTGGAGTGGAGCCACCATATGATCCAGCTATACCACTCCTGGGTATCTTTCCAAAGGGGCTAAAATTAGAGAACTTATAGTAATTTATGAATACCCATGTTCATAGCAGCACAATTCACAATAGTAAAATTATGGAATCAATCTAGCTGTCAGTCAACAAATGAATGGATTACAAAATTATGGGATATACACACAATGGAATTCTACTAAGCAATAAAGAAGAACAAAACTATGTCATTTGCAAGAAAATGGAAGGGTCTAGGGAACATTAGGTTATTAAGTGCAATGAGCCAGTCACAGAAAGTCAAGGGTCATATGTTTTCTCTAATATGTGCAAGCTAATGAGTAGTTGAGATACCAGAGGGACTCGAGACAATGGAGGAGAAACCTCAGTGGAGCCAGGGAGGTAGTCTAAGGGAAGAAGAGGGGGGAGAGTGAATTTCATTATTAGAATTATTACCATCAACTATGTGTACATATGTGAAAATACCAATGTCAATCTCTATTGGGAAGGGGAGAGATGAGGAAGTGGGGGGAGCAGCAAGTGGTGTGTGCATGTATGTCACTGTCAACATGATTTACATTATGATGTGAGACTATAATGCACTAATAAAATCATATTTAAAAATTAAAAAATGATTTTGCCACAGTGAAAGCTTCATACACATGCTGTAATTTTAGGTTGAATTAATTAAGATATATTATCATGTATGCAGCAAAAGATAATTTCAAAACATATAGTATTTGATCATAGTGATTGAGGGTGGTGGTTCTTGTGCAGAAAAAAGTCAATCTTAATCCTAACCTCAAAGATTTATATTAAAACTTTACCACTTTGAAATCATCAAACTGGTGTATGATAGGGAAATCAGAAGATTTAGTTTATATTTATGACAAAAATTCAAAGAACTGAGGATTGTTATGAGATCAAATAAATTCATGGTTAGAACTGTTGGTTAGTGTATTGAAAAATATTGAGAATTTTTTTTTCCAAGATAAATTATCCCAAGGCCTTTCTGTCTTTTGAGGAATCTTCATTCATATGGGATATTTTGATATTATTTGACCTTCAGATTGGGTGGCCATATGAATTATTCATGTGGCATCTGTGTTCTCATTAGCCTGAACAAGAAAGCTGGTATCATTAGAGCTTACATATGAAGAAATGCAGGCATTGAGACTAGAAAGTGGTTTTTATGTTTGTGCAGTTAATGAATGATTTTTATATAATTATCAATATGATAATAAAACAATTGATTAATTAAACAATAAAAATTCTAGAGGACTCATGAAGCCTCTGTTGTTTAAATAAATAATTTAGATTACACTAGTGTGAATAGCAGAACAACACAGACCACCATTTCAAAAGATAGTTATTCATATGTGATACTCAGTCTTCCTTGCACTAGGTAATTCTGAAATAGACGTTGCTTGGTATATCATGTGTTGGCCTTTATTTCAGTCCTGTGATTTAAATTCTACAAGAAATTCACAAAAATTGTGAAATACATAAAATAATACAACTTTATAATTTTCTTCCCATCACATTTTCTCAGTATTTTTGCTATACATTTCTTGAAACTAAATTAATTTGAATCACTATCTTGTCATTTACTTAAGAAAATGATTTATGTATCTCTGCTTTCTTGCTTGTAAAATAAAAAATATTATAATTCCTATCATTTTTGGAAGCTAATTGATTTTGGACAAAGGTGCCAGGACTTAGAAAGTATTTGAAAATTCCTATAATATAAGAGATTCCAGAAATATTAGTTTTCTTTCTTCATTGACACTAGTCAATGAAGTATAATAGGAAAATAATTCAAATGATGCTTTAGCTAATTTTGGTTAGAAATTAATTTTCATTAAGTAATAGAAAAGATACTTTAGCTAACATTGGTTAGAAGCAGCCATGACTTTGTTTCAACAGATCTATGAATGGGTGAATTTCAAAGTTTGATGTGTATTTCTAAAAACCACTTTAAAGTTATTATTTCAATGAAATAATTTAAAAAGTCTTACAGATACAAGCCATGTTTTTAATATCCTGTATTTTGATATTGTATCAAGTATTTTCCAGATATCATTTAACTGATTCAATTGAGGAAGGGTGCATGAATAGGGAGACTTTTATTCTGTTATTATGGAGTTAAAATTGATTAGGAATAAGTGCTTCAGAGTAATATAGATGATGTAGTGTAAGGTAGAATTGTAATCACTTAACCATGGCATAAATTCAATTATAATTGTGTCTTAAATTATAGGGTATAATTAGACAAAATTAGATTATGATTTCAGTTTATATAATTACTGTGGTAAAAGATGTATTATGATGTTTGAGTTAAGTACTGAGATTGTTTTTTATTTCCTGGGTTTTTGTATTCTGATTCTTTGTTATAGTTGCTGCTTCCCATAAGTGGTTATTTATCCCTCCCCTTCCCCCATTTAAAGTCACAGTACATGCTTTTCCATGCAATTTCCACATAATCTTATTTTCTATGAAAGAGCAAACAGCTCAGATAGAAAAAGGGAACCAGTGTCAGGCCTTAGATAGTATGGAGCTTCCCTCTCAGCCCTGCTTTAACTTCAAGTCAGTTAAATTCTTGCTGCAGGCAATATGTGTTGTCTGCTCATAAGATGTGAACACTGTCCAAATTTATGATGTTAAAGCCTCAATTTCTTCCACAGTTTTGAGACAAAATAAGATGATTTCTCTCATTAAATAATGATAATCACTATTATTAATTTGGTACTTGAACCCAGGGACATTCTACCTCTGAGCTACACAGCCAGCTCTATTATTATTATTACTATTATTATTATTATTATTATTAATCATCATTATTATTATTTTGAAACGGAGTCTCACTAAGTTGCTGAAAGCCTCACTAAGTAGTCGAGTTTAGCCTCAAACCTACAATCCTCCTGTCTCAGCCTCAGGAGTACTGGGATTACAAGCAGTGCACCACCATTCCTTGCCTATTATTTATGAATATTAAAGAAGAATGGACATTAGGAATATAGAATTTTGTAGTCTTTGATCAAGAGAAGAGAAAGGTAAGTTGAAAGTTCTTGTGTTATATCTCTACATTTTCTCAGATACTGTTTTTAACTGTTATTGGCTTATATGTATTACATGTAGGATTTGCCAGCACATGTAAGAACATACTCTTTCAATTGCTCATTTGCTGAGGAGCCCTTAAAAACCTTGAGTTTGAAGACTAAAGAAATTACCTAATGCTAGTGACATGATTTGCATCTGACATGTCCTCCAAAGTTTGCCAATGCAGGAAGTGTTCGGGTGGGAGGTGAGGAATCACAGGGGCTCGGACCTCATCATGGGTTTCACTCCTTGATGGGTTGCTAGCTCAATGGGATGTTGGGAGGTGAGGGAAACTTTAGGTGGAGGAGCCTTGCTGGAGTAAGCAAGTCACTGCGCATGTGCCCACGAGGGATGTATGTTGTTCTTGCCTCCTTTCTCTCTGCTTCCTGGGCACCGTGAAATGAGCAGCTTTGCTCCACGAAGTGCTTCTTGTCATGATGTTCTGCCCCATTGCAGGTCCCCAAGAAACAACAGAGCCCAGTGACCATGGGCTGAAATCTACCTCTGATACTTTGATCCAAAATAAACATTTCCTTGTTTAAGTTGATTTAGCTCAGATATTTTGTCACAGTTGTAGAAGACTGACTAATATGCTAGCTAATAAATATTTTAGGGTTGAGAGTAATTGTTGCATTTTCTTTAGTGGCATTTTCTATGAATTCTTCTCTATTTTTTTTTTATAATTTCAACTTATCACTACAAATTTTTAAATACACGTGGCAGAAGCACAGCATGAACTATACATTATGTTTGTCTTTCCTAAAGTTCCAATCATATCTATGTAAATCACTGATAGAATTCAATCACTTGGGTTCTGAATCACTTTTATGTGTATCAAAATTTTGTTTTTAAAGGTTACTTGATATCCAAGAGCTAATATGCTTTACTTAAGAGGCATATTTATGTTTTTTTTTTTTTTTTTACCCCCGGGGATTGAAAAAACTTTAAAACTTTTTGGACTAAAGGAAAATTGCCTTGAGACTAAAAAAGTTATCTAGTTCTTATTCAAATTTAGAGAAACAAGTTATAAAGAAAGACCTTATTCTGTTATTTGGTAATTATAGCATTAAACAGATTCAGCCTTTATTTAGATTTTAAAGAAATTTTTTCTGTTGTCTGAATTATTGTCTGAACAGTTTTCTTATAAATACAGTGGGAGAATATATTAAATTCCTTCACAATCCTTTTTAACCCTAAACTGTAGAGTTAGAAAAGTACTTTTATGAAACTAATACAAATATTAGAGTAACAGACCTGATAAATTTAGAAAGAAGTGTGTGTTGTTCTGACACTAAAGCTCAGACAAAATATGAACCAGGAATCATCAATGTAAAATATGTTTGGCTCAATGAAATATAAGTCATTTCCCATAACCTCATAAGTTTCTCTGTTGAATTTTAGATCTCAAGGGTCTTTCATATTTGGGTAGCAGTCTAGAAAGCAGCACTTTTGTCCCAAGAGATTTCCTTTCCAGAAACATACCAGTAAAGTACATTTGCCTACTAAAATTGCTGCTGATAGTATATCAGATATTGTAGCAACTAATAAAGTTTTATTTTTATGCATACAAGAAAATTTCAATGACCAAAGGCTCATGTGTAATATCCTATGCAATTAAAATCATAACCTTACACTTATACATATTGTTTAAGAGAATTCTAACAAAAATTACTGCTTTTACAAAGGAAAATAACATTGATTACATTCATAGTACCTCACAATTTACTTTTCCATGTGTAATATTTTACGTGTTGGACTATTAGAAATTAAGTTTTGTGGAAAAGAGAATTTTTTTCTGAAGTTCAATGAACATTTCAAGATAAAACTCATTCTTCCTTTTCCACACACTCTCATACACATATTTTTATCCAAAATATTCAATTAAGAATTATTCATACTGAACTGAAGTTAAAGACTAAATGAAGAATGGAAATGGTAGACACCAATTGTCTCTGTATCATCATTCCTTTACTTTAGTTTCTTGTTCATGAAAGGAACTCAGAAAAAAAGCCCTAAGGCAAAATGTTTGAGATCTATGGTAGTTACATGTTTAGTTTCCTAAGAAACTGCTAAACTGTCTTAAACAGTAGATGTACCATTTTATATTCCCCTCAGCAATGTATAAGTAATCCCATTTCAGCAAATCCTCATCAGCATTTGATGCCATTACTATTTTTTAATTTTAGTCATTCCAAAGGGAATGTACTAATGTCTAATTTTGGTTTTAATTTGTATTTCACTAGTGGCTAATGATGTTGAACATCTTTTCATATGCTTATTTGTGGTGCATACTTTACTTCACTGAACTACGCTATGTCTTTCATCTATTTTCTAACTGGATTGTTTATTTCATTACTGTTGGACATGAAAATGTTTATGTATTCTAGATACTAGCTCTCTGGTGGATATGCTGTTTGCAAACATATTTGTACAATCTATAGCTTGTCTTTTCATCATCTTCACAGGTTTCTTAATATAGAAAAATTATTTAATTTTGGTATGGTACTTTTTTTTTCAATTTTTCTATCTATGGATCATGCATTTGGGATTAAGTCCAAGACCTTTTTGTTTAATGCTGTATTCAGAAGATTCTCTCCCTTTTGCTAGTGTACTCTTTCTCTCTCGCACCCCCCCTCCTTTTAGTTTGTTTGTTTGTTGGTTCTGGGGATCAAACTTAGGATGTCATGGGTGCTGGGCAAGCACTCTACCACTTCACCCCTCATGTTTCTTTCTTTTCTTTTTTTTTGTAGTACTGGGGGTTGAACCCCATAGGCAGTCTACCTTTGAACTACACCCCCAGCCCCATTTTGCTCTTCTTATTTTTCAGAGTTTTATGGTTCTGTCTCTTATAACCTGTTCTATAATATATTTTGAGTTCATGTTTATTTATAGCATAAAGAAAGGCTACAACTTCATTGCTATTGCACATAAATATTGCATGTATCCTATCACTATTTGTTGAAAGACTTTTCTTTCTCCATTGAATTATCTCAGCACCCTTATTGAAAATCAATTGACTAAAAATGTAAAGGTTTACTTCTGGACTCTAAATTCTTACATTGATCGATATGTCCTTAAGCCAGTACTGCATTATGTTGTTTACTACGGCTTTTAACAAAGAGTTAAAATCAGAAAGAGTGAGTCCTTTAACTTTGTTCTATAACAACACTGAGATATTCTGGATTCTTTGCAGTCCCATATGAATGTTAGGATCACAAAATCAAATTAAAAAATAAGATATTCATATGGATTATGTTGAATTAATAGGTCAATTTTGGAGTATTTCTATCTTAATAATACTTTTTATGCCGATTTAGTTTTAAAAATTCATCAAAGTAATTTAACCGTATGATGCTAGACCATAGACCTAAATGCAATATCTGAAGCAATTTTACTGCTAGAAAAAAAAAACAAAACAAACAACACTAAGAATTTGAACAGACAAGCCACAGTTTGGGAGAAAACATCCATACTTTTACAATTCAGTAATAATAAGAAAACACCTGATAAAACCACAAGATACCATTTGAGTAGCTGTGTTACAAAAAAAAAAAAAAAGATATGAAAATGTCAAGGAAAGAAAGTGATGCCCAATATCATCAGTCATTAAGAAAACGGGGCTAGGTAAGGTGGTGGATGCCAGTACTTGGGAGGCTGAGACAGGAGAAGCACAGGTTCAAGAACAGCCTTAGAAATGTAGCAATACTCTCAGCAACCTAGCACAACCCTATTTCAAAAAAAAAAACAAACAAAAAATATAAAACCCAAAAGGCTGGAGGTATAGCTTAGAGGTAGACATTCAATGCCCAGTACCAAGAAAAAGAAAAAAAAAGGAATTAAAATCACACCATTGAATACTCATAAGAATGTCTACAATAAAAAAATCTGGCATTACCAAGTATTGTTGTAGATATATTGCTGGTGGGAATGTAAAATGACAGTCACTTTGGAAAATTCTTTTGGCAGATTCTTAAACATGTCAAATACAGTTAACATTAGAGCCTGCAATTCCACTCCTTAGCATCTTACCCCCTCCAAATGAAAACAACCTACAAAGAACTATATGTGAATTTTCATAGCAGCAATTAGTTATACTATCCCTAGAATGGAAACAATCCAAGCATCCAAAAACTATTGAATAGATAAAGAAAATGTGGTGTATTCATATAGTATTACATTATTTGACAATAAAAAAAGGAATGAACTGATGGTACATAGAACAATCTGTACAAACTTCAAAAATATATGCTAAATGAAAGGAGCCTGTTATAAAAAGACCACATACTATGTGATTCATTTACATGAAATTCCAGAAAAAGCAAAGCCAAGGAGATAGATACCAGGTCATTGTTTGTTTGGGAATGGGAAGGGAGCATGGATTGATTGTCAACTGTAATGAGAGAAAATTCTGATTAAAGAAATTGTTCTACAGTCAATTGATTTTTGACAAAGGAGCCAAAAACATACACTGAGAAAAAAACAGCCGCTTCAACAAATGGTGTTCCCAAAATTGGTTAGCCATATGCAGAAAAATGGAAATAAACCCCACTTTCTCACCCTGCACAACAGTCAATTCAAGATGGATCAAAGACCTAGAAGTTAGGCCAGAGACCTTACAGCTACTTGAAGAGGGCATAGGTGCAACACTTCAACACATAGCCACAGGTAAAAACTTTCTCAACAATACCGCAAAGGCATAAGCAACTCAAAGGAAAATCAATACATAGGATTGCATTAAACTGAAGAGCTTCTGTGCAGCAAAGAAAACTATCAAGAACCTCAACAGAGAGCCCATAGAGTGGGAGAAAATTTTTGCCAGCTACTTTTCTGATAGAGGTCTAATATCTAGGATGTACAGAGAACTCAAGAAACTCAAAGCTAAGAAAACAAATAACCCAATTAAAAAATGGGCAAATGATCTAAATACACACTTCACAAAAGAAGAAATACAAATGCCCAATAAATGTATGAGGAAATCTTCAACATCATTAGCAATCAAAGAGATGAAATAAAAACCATCTTGAGATTTCACCTAACCCCAATTAGAATGGCAATCATCAAAAAACACAACAAATTTTGGTGAGGATGTGGAGAAATGGGATCCCTAATACGTTGTTAGTGGGAGTGCAGATTAGTGCAACTACTTTGGAAAACAGTATGGAGGATTCTCAGGTGAATGGAAATGAACCTACCATATGAACCAGCAACACCACTTCTGGGTATCTACCCAAAAGAATGGAAATCAAACTATCAGACCAATGCATGTGTATCTATGTTATAGCCTCACAATTCACAATTGCCAAACTGTGGAACCAGTCAAGATGTCCATCAACAGATGAATTGATTACAAACTATGGAATATGTACACAATAGAATTTTACTTAGCTATAAAGAAGAATAAAATCATGTCATTTTCAGGGAAATGGATGGAACTGGAAAACATTATGCCACGTGAGATTAGTTACTCACAAAAAGTAAAAAAAAAAAAAATCATATGCTTTCCCTAATATGTAGAAGCTAGGGAGAAAGTGGGTCATAAGAGGGACTCTATGTGAAGAAGGAGAAACTTTAGATGAGTAAAGAGGGTGACTTAACTGAAGGTGACTGAGGGGGGGAGGGAAACACACTAATGCACATGATGTATTTTCACAAACATATCAAAGTCAACCACTAAACTAACTTGAGAAGGAGGGAGGACAAGGGAATAGGGTGGGAATTGGGGAAGGGTTAAGTGAGAGATATGTGCATGTATGCCTTTACCAGCTTGCAACTAAAAAAGATGGATGATTACAATGTACCAATAATAATAAAATAATAATAATAATAATAATAATATAAAACTGGACTGTGGTGATGGTTGCACATATATACAAATGTACTAAAATTAAGCCTCAATAAAATAAAAGGAAATGTTAACACTAGCTTACACATTAAAGGAATCTCCAAAAGCTTTTATTTGACATTCAGCTGGAAAGGATAACTTTAATTTTATTTCCCTGTTAGTCATTTTTTCTTACTTTCTTCTGTGTTAGTATATCTGAATGACTTTGGGTGATTTCTTTTAGTGGACAATTTCCCTCTATTTCATGAAAATATAATTGGCAACCTTTAATGCTAATTTTATTAAGCAGAACTTCCTTTTGTGCTTTTCTTTCCCTGAACTTTGCTAGCAGGGGAGTACTACTACGGATACTGCTTCTTCATTTGCTTTCCTGTAAGGATGCTGCATTATCATTTAGTATCCTGAGTCAAAAAGAGGGCTGGTTCTTTTACATGATTGTTGTTAAACTATCTCATTATTTTTGTTCTCATTATTTACTATACTTCAACTAATCTTCCCCCTATAGATTCTTATTTACCTTTTCTTGCCCATCAGTCCCCTTAACACAAGTTAGTTTAATATTAATCTTTAAGAACATTCAACAGAGCTGTATTCTAGCTCTTTATAGTAAATATATCCTATTCTCTCCAATTCATAATTGCGGGCATAGTTTGATAGGTATGTGTGATGAATATGTCAGAATCAAGTTTAAATGCCAATTTTTCTAGGTGATTGTTATGTTTCAGATTATAACTATAGCTCTTTTCAAATACTGTAACTATAGCTCTTCTTTCACCGTAGTCACTAACCAAGTGCTTGCCAGTATTAGAATATGCCTCCTGGGCAAATATTTTGCCACAGGCTTTGATTAAAAATATGGCTCAATAAGATATCTTATGGCTTTAGAACATTCAGTTGGCAGCAATTATCTTCCACCTGTTTTGGTTTGCTTCTGCAAATCTCCACACATTTTTTCCTCTCGAGTTGTACTTACCCATCTTTATTCTTAGTACTAGAAGGGATGCTTATCTTATTGCCTGAATTTTTATATGTCTAACCATACAGATTTGTCTTCAGATGAGCAGCCCTTTACCAATAATAAACTGATAAAAGTGATGCTTTAGAATATTGAAGAGGCTTACAGAAGAAGGAGCTCTAATATGACTTTATGGAGAAAAATATATAATATGTGCCTTTCATTGTATATATTTCTTTGGTTTGAATCTGGAATATACCCCCCAAATATCATACGGTTAGAAGTATGGTTGTTGAGGAAAGATTGGACCATGATGACTCTAATCTCATCAGTGTACTAATCCATTTGAGGACAGAATGAACAACTTGGTGGCAGGACTTAGAGGAAGGAAGTAGGTCATTGAGAGTGACCTAGAAGAGTTTAACATCTCCCGGGTCCCCCCTCTGCTTTCTGACTGCCATCAGCTGGGCAGCTTCCCTCTGCCACACCCTGATGTTCTGCCTCCCCTCAGGCTCAGACTAATGGATCCAGCCAACCATGGACTGAAATCTCTGAAATCATGAGCCAAAATAAATTTTTCTTCCTCCAAGTTTTTCTTGTTAGGCATCTTGGTCACAGTGGTGAAAAGTGGTGAATTATTTCATACATGTTAATGTATGAAATAATTTTGAAAAGCTTAACTGATTTTTATTATCATTTCATGTCTTCAATTTCAGGGATTACTTTTTAAAATACCAACCTTACTTGGCAGTAGGGTATCATAACCAAGGCTTAAGCCAAAGGCAAGATTCCGAAGGTGGCTCCTGGCTTTAGTTTTCTTTTCTTTCTTTCTTTTTTTTAATGCTACAATGAGGATGGTCATGATAATGATTATGATGATGAAGAGGAGGAGGATGAAAACAATGAAGATGGTGATTTTTACTATGTAGGAAGTGTGAGGATGTTCTGAATGTCATCCTGAAAACTTTCTTATAATTTCTTACAGAATTTTAGAGGACAGAAAAATATTCTGGAAATGTATATTTAAGGTAGACATCAGTCACTAGAATAGTAAAATGTGTTATAAACTTGTTTCTACAAATGGCAGCCTTTTAGGTATGCCTTTATATATTTACCTATATAATAAAATCAACTAAATTAAATTTTTACCACTATTCCAAAATGAATAGATTATTTCATTCTAATGTGTCTGATATGAGAACATTCCATTTCAGTGTGTAACCTGCCGTACCCACCGACAAAGTTGAACAGTCCTGAAGCGGGGAGTGAGGATTAAAGACAAAGTCAATACTAAGTCTGTTACTGGGAGGTCTGACAGTCAATACTGCAGCCTCGAGTTTATTTCACAGGACCTTTTTGTACCATGACACCAGGAAGCTTATACATGAAAAAGAACATGGGAAAGTTAGCTCATACAAGAGAAGTAACGTGGGAACGTTACCTTACACAATGGCAACATAACATTCAAAACATTACATCAGGTTTAGTAGCCCCTACAAGACCTATTGTCTTAATATACTGATTGTACCGAAGCCCCTCAACCATAGCTCAGTACAAGCGTCATAGGTATCTAGATCTGGGTTATTGTTTCCTAGGTCTATACTGTCAGCACACAGGCATGGCTGGTTTTAACAAAACATGGGTAATTAATCATTGTCTCCAACAGTAACCAATAGAAAGGAGAAGAACAAACGTAGTAGTTATCAGCTTATGGTGCTATGCTTGTAAATGATGCCCCTCTCCCACTCTCATTTTGCCACCTAGAACCTCATCTGGGATCTAAGGGTCCTGGGAGATTATTACTGAGGGTAGTACTGTCATCCAGCCATGCATATTTTCAAGGAATGCATTCATTGAAAACATGCATGCACTGAGTTATGAATAATGCAAAAACTTCAATGTTTGCTCAAGAAGAAGAAACACAAATTATAACAAAATGCTCATATGTGGCATTTCTTAAATGTAACATGTAGTTGGACCCTTGTTATTAATTACTCACTAAAATATATTGATTATTTCTACTAAGATCAAAAGGGAAATACATTAAATTTAGTGTGTGAAAATATATTGTAGTGGAGGATTTTATGAAATTTTGTTAGTTTTTAAAAAAGGAAATAACTAATAAATTCATGTATTTTCTACTGTACTTTAAAAAGTATATCTTTTAGTGAAAACCCATGTGTCCCATCCATCTTACCCCATCTCTTTTGATAGTGAGTGTGTTGTCCAGTTGAGATAAGTCTAGGACATGAGTCACAGAACTAAAAGACCTTGAGGCCTTTATCTATTCAATGATGTTGATAACAGCAATGCCTCATTGCATAGGCTAGAATAATAGAGTAAAGTGATACTTGGATAGTCTTTTGGAGTGACCCTATGTTGAATAAATAATAGAATAAAGTGATACTTGGGTAGTTTTTTGGAGTGACACTATGTTGGAGTTAAAAATGTTAAATGTTAAATAGAGTGCATAATTACTATGAAAATCTTCACATTCAATAAGAAAATATACAACTTTTATTTTGATCATGAATATTTAACAGGCTATTTTGAAAATGGTGTAAACCAACAAATTACTTCACATGATGAAGCATGACAGCTGGTTATACAAATAAATTTTTCACAATTTTAATATTTTTATCACTTACATACTTTGTCTTATTGCAAAAATGGATATTTATTGTAGGCTATCAGAAAACAAAGCTAAGCAAAAAAGTCTCCAAATCCCTAAAATCACTTATAATACTCCTTCCCAGAGACAACCACCATTATCTCTGTCTTCTGTATCATTAAAGTTTCAATATTGTGTTTGATATAGTGTTATTTCTCCTTTGCTTAGTTGCCCTCCTGGTGAAGTTCACCTTTCTCTAGTTCTGGAATTTGCTTCTTTTTTCTTCTTTATGATGTATTTCTTTAAGTATTTTCTCTAGTGCTGACTTGGTAGCCATGAATTTTTTAAGATTCTGCTTATCTTGGAATGTTTTTATATCTCCATCAATTTTGAATGATATATTTGCTGGATATATCAATCTTGCTTGGAAGTTGTTTTCTTCCAGGGTCTGTAGTACTTCATACAAATCCCTCCTGGCATTCAAGGCTCGAGTTGTGAAGTTTGGAGTGATTTTTATTACTTTACCCCTGAATGTCACCCGTTATTTTGTTATTGCTGCTTTTAAGATTCTTTACTTGCCCTCTAAGTTAGTCATTTTGATTATTACGTGGTGTGTGGAGGTCCTTCTTTGAGCTTGTCTTAATGGTGTTCTGTATGTCTCCTGCATGTGGATATCCAGGTCTTTTTCTATGTTTGGAAAATTCTCTGCAATTATTTCTCTGAAGAGATTTCTGACACTCCTGGTCTGTGCTTCTAGACCTTCTTCAATGCCTTTTATATGCACCAAATTTCTCTAATATAACTGGAATTATATTGTGTACATTGTTGTTTTCTGTTTAAAAAATTAACATTTATTACACTCAAGTATCTCTAAAACTCCTTTTCTCATGGGTATAGATGTGGGGATAAGGGTATGGTAAGTTCTACAGTATTTCTGGTTTTTGCCTTCACCTTCTTTATGGAATCTCCAAATTTGGTCAAATTTTACCAAAATTCTATCTGAGAATATTCTAGTCATTACTCCATTTATTCCAGTGTGCTTTTTTCCCTGCCACACAATCCCTGGAATCACCATGTCCTACTGGTGCTACTGTATCCCATCAGATAGTTGTCCTATATTACCAGGCACACCAGGCTTCTCTGTTGCTCTATTGGCATTGCCGCTGATGTCATGGAGACTTACAGGGCAAAATATGTGGGAAATTCAATGGCATAGTGGAAAAGCCTACCTTGGTCCTCTTTGTGTTGTTGCCTACAAGAGGTTACTATAGAAATACTGCTTTATCCTGGTGTTGTAAGAGAGAAATTGTAAAATGGTCCAGAGTAAACACATTGGATAGAATTCAGCTTTTTAACTTTGTATTCATTTATTTTTGAAGTACTGGGGATTGAATCCAAGGCCCTGCACATATGAGGCAAGTGCTCTACCACCACCAGCTCTAAAATATAGCTATTTAAACTAATGTTTATAGGGATTATTTTACATGCCATTATAACTAAATCATGTGTATTATTGAGTTTTATGAAATTAGAGGCACCTGCTACTTAGTAGATGATCTCTGCTCTGGCTCAATGTAAAATAAGGTGAACAGAGATCACCATCTGATATGACAAGAATATCTCCAACAGGACAAGAAAATGACACAGGAGGAATTGATTCTTCCTGATCCAATTCTTCCATCTGAAACTTCATCTCTGAAGACCTCCTTTTCTTCTTGACCTTCCATGGTTCTCCTTTTTCTTGATAGTGCAATGAAAATATGGGAAAATCTTGAGTTTCTTCTACAGCATGCCTTGGTGAATGTAGACCTTAACCTTAGTTGAGGAAGGCACATATTGCCTTCTGGAGTTTAGTCTAAAGATCATTTTACTCGCAATTGCTTTTCCCAGGTCTCTGATAAAGCCTTTTATTATAGTTTGGATATGGAATGTACCCCCAATGCTCGTGAGTTTCAGGCTTGGTCCCTAGCTGGTGGCACTATGGTGGAAGCCTTAGAAGGTGGGGCTTAGTTGAATTATGTGGATCACCAGGGGTGTGCCTTTGAAGGCTGTATCTTGTCCTTGGCCCCTGGCTCACCTTCTCTCGGCTGCTTGGTTTCCACAAAGTGAAGATTTTTTTCTACCAAGCCCTCCTGTCATGAAGTTTATGCCTTGCTACATGTCTAAAAACAGTAGAGCCAGCTTACTATTGACTAAAACCTCTGAAACTGTGAGCCAAAATAAAACTTTAGTCCTTTAAATGGTTTTTCTCAGATGTTTTGTCATAGCAACAGAAAACTGAGTAACACATCTTTATATATTTACTCACATTTTCTTGCTAGACTAGATTACTGATGATAAGGATTATTGAGTTACTATTTAATTATAAAATTTCCAAGCTTTTCCCTAGGAATTAACACACAATAAGTCTGTGTGTGTGTTAAGAGGCATTCCAGGAGATACTGATTTTCAGGACACTTGGAAAACATTTTTCTTACAATTCTTTTTAGCTTTCCTTTACAGTTTAGAGGTCTTGTTGAACCTAGATCCCACTACCAGAAATTCTAGTTTAATTCATCTAGAGTGGGGCCTGTGGACCTGCATATCAAAGGTAATTCTAATGCTCATTGTTGACAACCACCACTTTAGGAGATGCAAACTCATCTGCTGTTATGGTCATAGAAATTGTTATACTGTATGTATCCTTTGAGACATCTAATATAGATTTTTTGGACTATTGAGATGACCCTTAAAATTGAAATTTACTGGTTAAATTTTAACTTCTTTTAACAGGAATGTTTTTTCACAGATTTTTAAAGTAAATTGCAATTGCCCTCATTCCTCATGCCTAAACACATTGCTCAACTATTTTTTCTGTAGATCTGCTATACCTCCAGCTTAAAGGAAGATTCATTATGTTTGCTTGTTGTCTTTTAAAATATAAAACTATGATTAGATCTGTTTTAGGATTTGGGGTTAGGAAAACATGTCTGAAATAACTGCTATTTAGGTTGTAGCAGCAGGCATAAGTTAAAACATGCAAAGCCACAATGAGGTGATTTGAGGACTGATTTTTTTCCACTTGCTGTTGTTGGGATCAAGTCAAAATTTGTCAGTCATTGAATGAGCCCTATGGATGTATTTACTCTGGCATTGCTGGCCAAACTAAGTCTACCAATTTGGGCAAGAAGCTCACTACATTTATTCTTACTGGCTGACAGTTTTATTTGTGGTCCCTATTTAAAATGGAGAAATTGAGCCCAGCCCTTAAACCTTTGGCTTTGGCAAAACTGCTTTGGACAAGATACAGAAGGCTAAAGAAGGAGAGGTTGAATTTTTTCCTTAATAAACCTTTCCTTTGTAAAGTTGGCAAGCTGTAACATACTAAATAGTGGGCAAGTTCAAGCAAGTTGCTCAATGCCAGCATGACCTAGAATTTCTTCACCAGTAAGCACACTAGCTCCTTGTCAGGAACAGTATTGGCACTTTTCAGACAAGTATCCCAGAAAAACCTCTTTAAACTTTTGAAGTATTATAAATATCAAGTTGTGGCCTCAGTGTGTATGTGGGGAGCTATGTGTGGATTTGTGGATGCTTGCCAGCTGTTTGCAAGATTTTTTCTTCTAGGTACAACTTTAAGTAATAAACCAGCAACTAGAAAGTTCAAGAATAACCTCAAAGTGAAAAACTTGTATTTGTAATAATGAGGAAAAGTTTTCTCTAATTTTTATTACTTTTTAGCTCTATATTCCTGGCATATGAATACTATCATCAAAATGATTTTAAAAGAAAAATACAAGGGAAAATATCAGTGATGGTTTCAAAAGTTTATCAGAAAGGAGAATGACAGCCAATAGGAGTTAAGAAGAGTAATAAATACTGTATCCAATGAAGCATTTTTATACCTTTTTTGAAACCATAAAGGGAAAGTTGGAAAAGGAAATTTATAGATGAGACTCATAAACTGTCTTATTTTCATTCAGTAATTAGAAAGATGTTCATTCTTGGAAGCATTTTGTATATGCAAAGCTGACCAATACCTTATTTCACCAATATGTATCTAGTTGTGCTTCCCATTTTCACAGACTAATCCTAGAAGAAGGCTGGATATACTATATTGGTGACAACTGTAAAAGTCCTAGGCCCACTTCCTGAGCTAAGCAAGGTGACTTGTAGACCTGTCAGTTCTCCACCACTCATGGACATCAACTGGGCTCTTCCAGACTCCATGTTACAAGATGTGTACTGAAAACATGTATTCTTGATAAGATTCATTTAGTGCTCTACAAATATTTATAAAAAGGTTACTTTGAACTGGTTTGCTGGGGATCAATCAGTAAATGAAACAGGTAAAAGTCACTTTCTCATGGAGGTTTTATTTTCACTAGAAGAAGAAACAATAACAAATGCATAATATATACCTAAAATATAATAAACAAGTAGCGTAGTATACTAGAAATTACTAAGTGTTATGCAATATAAATTGTGCAGTTTGAAATATGAAGATGGCCATTTAAAATGTTCAATAGAGTAGTCAAGGTAGAGGTCTTTTAAAGAGCAAACTGTGGCCAATGGCAAGGACTTGAAGAAGGTGAGTGGGAGAGCCATCTGGATGTTGGCAGAAGTGTATTCCAGACAAAGAGGAAAACCATGCTTGGGAATGGAACCCTAAGTTTCAATTTTAACAGCATGAAAGGAATTAAGGTTTTATAGAGCAGTTGGCTTCATGTATGGCTGGATTTTATGGGCAAGTGGAGAATTACAGGTAGAAGCCATATGATTGAGCTCTCTTTGTGCCCTGTTAAATTATCTAGACTTATCCTGTAGAACCTAGTTCATCCATTCAGGGACAATTTCATCAGCAGTGACTCTATATCTCCTGAAGGCCTCTGGACATTGGAGATGTTCAATAAATGTCTAATGTTAATGAAGATATGCTTGATTTCAAAAATTTCCTAACAGTAAAGTGGTAGCCAGAATTATAAAAAATGTAAACTCTTGTATAAAAAAGTGATAATAAAAAAGAATATGGATGTTAACCAGAGATATTTTTTCCGAAGACTTTTTTTCTTTTTCACACAAAAATAATAATAGTGGATTGTTTCTGAGATATCGTCTATTGCTATAACAAATTCCCACATAGCTAAAGACTAAAAACACACATTTATAGTCACAATACTTTTTAGGCTACAAGTCAAGAATTATTCTATTGATTGCTTTGCTCCAAGTCTCAGTAGGCTGGAGTCAAGTCAGCGATCATGTCAGTGTCCTAAGCTCTTATCTGCAGCTTGTGAGGAAGAATCAGCTGTTAAGATCTTTCGGGCTATTGACAGAATCTAGTTCCTCATGGATATAAGACCAGGATCTCCATTTTCTTGCTGTCTGTCATCTGGAGTTTGCTCTTAGATTCTAGATGCCCTTCTCAGGTCCTTGATGTTGGCTCTATATCCCAAGAGCAAGCCTCAGCAGAAAGTAAAATCTTTTTTATTTTTTCCTGATTAGAATTTCTCTGGCTTCACTTTTTATTCTGTTCTACCTTTCTGCTTCTCCCACTGAATCTCCTGCCTTTCTCTTCTGTTTTTGTAATATCATGAGATTACATTAAGTCTATGTTGATAATCTAAGTCAAGGTCCCTATTTAAGGTCAACTGATTAGTAACTATGTTATTATGAAATATATAGTTGGTCTTCTTCCCTGGCTCCTGACATAACTGCTCATATTCTCCAAATCTCCAGAATGAAAAGAATGTGCTTTTATATGCCCATGTGATGACTGGTGGTTAGGGCCCCTAGATAGCCTCAGGATGGGGGAATGGACACAAGAAAGATCAAGACATGAGTACAGTTTTGGAAATTTCAGCCCTATGCACCTAGTGTGTGGGGCAGGAAAAGGGGTGGAAGGTTGAGTTGAAAAACCAATGGCCAATGATTCAGTCAATTACGCTTATGTAATGAAACTTCCACAAACCCCAAAAGACTCAGTTCTAAAGGTTTCTGGATTCCTGGGCATTAGAGGTTCTCAGAGGCTGGCATGCTCATTTCCACATGCCTTGCCTATGTATCTCTTCCACAGAGCTGTCCATCTGTATCCTCTGTAATATTCTTTAAATTAGATCAACCATAAGTATTCCCAAAATTCTGTTAGCTACTCTAGCAAATTAATCAAATCTAGGAAGACAACAGCTCAGCCCCTGAAGTAGATAGCAGTTTTGTGAGACTAAGTCCTCAACCTGTGGGATCAGCTACTATCTCCAGGTAGAGAGTGCCAGAATTGAACTGAATTGGAAGACATTTCAGCAGGTGTCTGCTGGAAATTCATCTATAGAATTGCTTTGTGTGGGGGAGAAAAAAACTTGCATGTAGAGTTAGAAGTATTGACTGAGTAAATTAAGAACAGGAAAAACACTTCAGTTTTTCCCTCATCTTTATAATAATCTCGTATCTTCTAATGGTGCCTAGATTACTACTTGAGTAACCAGAGGATGGACATCTTTAGAACTCTGCCTACCACGATGTCACTTCTTAAGTGACTCATGCTTCAGTACACATCATCTTTCTAGAGGAGTTCAGAGCAGAAAGGAAATAGGTGGTCTCACAACACCTGTTCTCTGGAAAAAGCTGATGTAAGAGAAGTGACTCAGTTATATTCACTGGTGACAAAGGATGATAGACTGGGGAGCTCAATATTTGAGGACTATTGCAGTCTAATTTGTAATACAGGAAAAAAATCACTTTCCAGCCAGGTTAATAATGAGTAAACCAGACACAGGGAATACTGAGAGCCAAGTGGACAGATGGTCATCATTTGTAGAACTGACCTGTCTGAAGGCATAGGTCTTCCTTGCTGTGTAAAGTTCAGGGCTTTGGTATATAAATGGTAAAAGACTGCAGAGATAGGCATGGGGTACTAGGCAAAGGACAGGTCAAAACTAAATTGTAGGGCTAATAACAGAATAAGAAGCAAGCCAGGCGTGGTGGCGCATGCTTGTAATGCCAGCATTCAGGAGGCTGAGACCAGAGGATCCGGGTTCGAGGTCAGCCTCAGCTATCTAGTGAGGCACTCCGCAACTTAGTGAGACTCGGTTTCAAAATAAAGAATAAAAAATAGGGCTGGGGGTATAGCTCAGAGGTAGAATGCCCCTGAGTTCAATCCCCAGTACCGCAAAAAAAAAAAAAAAAAAAAGAATAAGAAGCAGAGAAAGATTCTTATAATAATGGTATAATAATGGTAATTTAGGGACAGGGAACCAGTTGTGTGCAACCCTTGATGACACAAGTGTCTAGTTCTTACTTCTTTTTCCAAAAAAGGCATCAGTTTTTCCAGTGTCGCTGTATGAATATAAATGTCTAGTCTAAATGTTCCGTCTCTAGGAAATGTCCTGTTTTCCCCCTTGTATATGCAGTGACATAGTTGACTTGTTATATGTGTCAATACCTTACTATGTTTCAGAGGTAGAAGGGTACAGCATCTTTCAAACAGATTTTGTTGTGTTGACTTTAAAACATTGTTTTATGTCTGTTGAGTAACTTTCAGCATGTGTTACAAAGAATTTTAGAAATGGGAGAGAAAATATGAACACACACAGACATTTACAGTGGAAGAATAAAGAACTTTTCCCTTTCCTTAGTTGTAAGAAATTTAAAATGTCTGTCTTTTGTCTCAAAAAGGAGAATATTTCTTGGTAAGCTAGGGAATCTTTCAAAGAAGAATGTGGGAGGAGAACCTCAAGTGTTCCTTTGGGGAAAACATCATTGATAAACCTAGGAAACCAAAGTGAAGATTTACAGTCTGTTTTTAGAGCTCTTCCTGGGGTACATTTCCTGTCTTGTGGCCAAAGACTTTTATAAAAGATATCCATTTGCTCTTACATATGTGTATTGAGGGCGAGGTGTTGGGATACAAGGTGGTAACTATTGAGTAGTATTACTCTGTTTTTAGTCAACTCTCACCTCTGTAATGAGCAAGTTTCTACTTCACTTTTTTTTCCCCCACAATTAGCTGCCCTTGCCAAAACTTAATCTAGCAGATGATTGAGCATTGCATTAGCCAAAACTGCTGCCTCCAGCTTCCTGTCCTGGGCCTCCTCTCCTGGGGTTATTATATTTCAAGTCTGGTTCTTTTCCAGCTGGCTCATTATCCCAACGATTGTTTTAATTGTGATATGGGAAGTCCATAATATGAGTTAAGTTTCAGGAGCATAAGAAATCCTTCTCTGTAACCATTCACTGATGGCCTCTGCAAGTTACATAAGCATCTCTATGTGAATCAATATACTTGTGCCAGGCAAAGAGAAAATGAATGCCTTAATTGTTGTTAGCAAATCTTTTCGATCATCACACACATATAAAATACTGTGTATTTTGCTACAGATTATTGATGTTTTGGCTAGGGCAGCCATAAATTAGTGTAGCAATGATGATAATTAGTATAGCAGGTGATCGAAGTAGAACAAAAACAATAGGAAAAATGCAATAATTTAATTTTAAAAATACATTGGGGACCAAGAAGGGATATTGTCTCATTAGTATGTTTTCAGGACTTCCCAGGGATCCAGTCTAATAAGTCTGCTTTATTGGATAACCTTTGGGTTAACAACCCAATAAGTTAGTGGTAGTACTATGTGGGCTAAAGTTAGAGGTTCATGCATCCACAATTGATTATAGATTGTACTCTTACTCCCCAAATTGAATTTCAATTATATTCAATTTGTGAAAGACTACGTCCTCATAGCTCAGCACAATCTATCCTTATTCTGGAAAAATTACTAGATGCATCTTACTAAGAGTGGGCCAGTGACATACTGTTCATACACAGAGGAAAGTGTGATATATGGACTTGAGAGGGTAAAGGAGAGGAAAGAAGCCAGCACACAATAGAGAGCCATCAGGAAGTTCTCTGCCAGGGTCACCATATTCTGGTTTGGAGGGCTAGAATGAAAATCTTGTCAATTCTTTAAACTAAATTCATAGGAGTCTACGAAACAGATTAGAATGCCACTTTTGTTTTTTAAAAGAGAATATAGAGAAAATAGCTCCTTATCCTTCATCTTGGCAATGATTGTTTTGGATCTGACAACAAAAACATAGGCATCAGAAGGAAAATTACACAAGAGAAACTACTTCCAACAAAATTGTTTTATACTACAAAATTAAAAGAACCTACAGAATGATAGAAAATATTTGAAAACCATAAAATTAATAGGGCTCAAAAACTCAATAGTAAAGAAGCTGATTTTTAAAATGAGTAAAGATAATCTTCTGTATAAGTCAAAAAGCTGGAAGATACCAAGTGATATATGCTTGTATGTTTATATCATTTGAATCTCATTGTGATATAGAATTACAATGCACCAATAAAAGTTTTTAAAAATACTATTTAAAAATACTTTCTGGAAGAAAGAAATTTAAATGTTTTCACCATAAAGAAATAGTAATTCTTTGAGTAGATAGGTATATTTAACCTGATATGAACAGTACACAATGTATACATGTATAAGAACATCATGGTACCCCATAAACATGTGCAATTTATATGTATCAGTTAAATTTTAAATAGGAACTATTTTAAAGAAATGAGCAAAGGCATTTCTCCAGAGGAGATACAAATAGCCAACAGGTATACGAAAAGGTTTTTGACATCACTAATCATCAGAAAAATTAAAATCAAAACCACAAGATATCACTTCTATCAGCAACTTAGCAAGACCCTGTTTATAAAATTGGGCTAAGGGTGTAGCTAAAAGATAGAATGTACCTGGGTTCAATCTGCAGTATCAAAAAAAAAAAAAAAAGAAAAAAAAAAGAAAGAGGAGCTGGTGATATATCTCGGTCAGTAGTAAAGCAGTAGAGCACTTGCCTAGCAGCAGAAGACCCTGAGTTGAAGAACAAGTACCATACCAAAAAAAAAGAAAAGAACTTGTGGGCTTGTGGGCATGGCTATTGCCCACTGTCATAGTCTTTTTGCGGCATGAGGCTACATGCATGAGTTACAAAAAAATCACGTCAGAAGGTGAAAGAACAAAAAATGGTAAGAGCTTCTAACTTCAATATTATCAAGATTAGTCAGCCTAACTCCAGTACTGATCCACTTGCAGAATTCTTGTCACCTGAAATAACCAAATATCTATTTAAGCATCTGTGATTTAAGATTTAGGATACTATTTTCCCCCATAGCTCATTGTATTCCTAACTGATAAACTGAACTAGTTACTTTCATACTGTCAATTAAATGTTGTCATGCACAATAATTTGATAGAGTTGTCAAAAAGATAGAGTTTCTGATAGAGCTATCAGAAAGAAAGAGATATATTTAGAATAAGTCTTTAGGCTCAGAGATTGGGGCAAGTGATTTAAAATTCTGCTTTTGAGGTTTCTTAATTTTTTAAAAGAATAAGTCTCTCAACAATCAAGGAAATGTAAATTAAACTACACTGATATTTTGTCTCCAGTTAGAATTGCAATCATCAAGGTTACAAATAATAATATATGCTGGTGAAGATGTGGAGAAAAAGGAACACTTATACAGTGTTGGTGGGATTGTAAATTAGTATAAACACTATGGAAATCGGTATTGAGTTTATTCAAAAGATTAGGAATGGAACCATCATATGACCCCATTATACTACTCCTCGGTATCTTTCCAAAATATTAAAGTCAGAATACAATAGAAATATGCATACCTGTGTTTATATCAGCACAGTTCATAGTAGCTAAGTTATAAGAACAACATATGTGTCTGTCAGCAGATGAATGGATAAAGAAAATGTGGTATGTACATACAAAGGAGGTAGGCTCAGCCATAATTAAGAACAAAATTGCATCCTTTGCAAGAAAATGGATGATACTGTAGAGCACCATACTAAGTTAGATCAACCAGACTCAGAAAATGAAGTTACATGTTGTCTCTCATATGTGAAATCTAGAAAAAAAAAAGAACAAAAAAGGACCTTATTAAAATTAGGAGAGACCACTAATAGAGTAGTGTAAGATGACATAAGAAATAGAAGCAAAGGAAAAAGAAAGGATGGGGAAAGGAACAGATCAAATAATGTTATATGCATATATGAAAAATCACCATGAATATTCCTATCATGTACAATTACAGTGAACCAATAAACTTTAAAAAAAGTAAGCCACTATGTGATATACTTTGCATCTGTAATGTTCTCCAAAGGCCCAGTTGTAAAAACCTTGGTTCCCTCTGGCCTATGACACTATTGGGAGGCGGAGCCTAGTCGGAGAAAGTTAGATCATTGGTCCATGCACTTGAAGGGCATATTAGGACCCCAATGACATCTTCTCTCTCATTTTGCTTCTTGGCTGCCATCAGGTGAGCAGCTGCCTCTGCCACCTGCTCCTACTCTGATGTGCTCTCACCTCAGGCCCCAAAGCAGGTTAGGGCCAACTAACCATGGACTGGACCCTCCAGAATCATGAGTCCAAAATAAATATTTCCTGCTTATAAGTTGATTAATCTCAGATACATTTGTAAAGTAATGAAGAGCTGAGCAGAATACTGTGATATGGAGATTATTTGGAATTTGTGCTTTTATTAACTTTAAGGTTTGTATTTATTCAAAATGACTATCATTCATAAGAGATATGAATTGTAATTAATAATTAAAATTACAAGAGAGGATTTATTAGTATAGTCATATTGTAGATCTAAAAATGTATAATACCCAGGTGATCCTGTAACTATAGCACCATTTTGATTTAGTGGACAAACTTTCCCCCCAAATACTTTAAATGTCTCTCTCTGTATATGTGTTCATAAAAATAGAGCAATTTTAATTGTTTTCTTGCTAATATTTATAATCAGTAATGTATAGTATTCTAGATAGAAATATCAGGCATGCAGCTGAATCTACTCCATATAGGTGTACTTTGAACTTCCTTCTTGAAAAAAATTTTCACTTGAACTTGGTTAGGCTTCCTCCTTTTCCTCAATAAAGAGCAGAATGCATGACTTCTTGATCCCTGAGCAATACAGCTGGTTAACTGAAGCAAAAGCTGAAACAACCTTTACTTGGCTTGCTGTCTTAGAATCATAAAATTATGATTTTCATGTTTGTAGTCAGTGTCCTTTGACATTTTGTCAGCACTCAAACATATTATTATTTTAGCAGGAGTAATTGCTTCATTACTCTTCGGATAGAGGTCTAATATCTAGGATATACAAAGAACTCAAGAAAATCACAGCTAAGAAAGAAAATAACCCAATCAAAAAATGGGCAAAGGATCTAAACAGACACTTCACCAAAGAAGAAATACAAATGGCCAATAAATGTATGAGGAAATGTTCCACATCATTAGCAATCAGAGAGATGCAAATCAAAACTACCCTGAGATTTCACCTAACTCCAATCAGAATGGCAATCATAAAAAACACGAACAACAATAACTGCTGGCGAGGATGTGGAGAAATGGGAACTCTAAAACACTGTTGGTGGGATTGCAAACTAGTGCAACCACTTTGGAAAACAGTATGGAGGATCCTCAAATGAATCGGAATGAACCTACCATATGATCCAGTAATACCACTTCTGGGTATCTACCCAAAAGAATGGAAACCAAACTATGAGACTGATGCATGTGTATCTATGTTTATAGCTGCACAATTCACAATAGCCAAACTATTGAAGCAGCCAAGATGTCCATCGACAGATGAATGGATTACAAAACTATGGGATATATACACAATGGAATTTTACTCAGCCATAAAGAAGAACAAAATCATGTTCTTTGCAGGGAAATGGATGCAGCTTCAATTGAACTTAATCAACCTCAAAAACTTCAAATTAAAGAAAGTGTAAATCATCATGCTGTAATGTTTTAGGGTCTTTTCTGTAAAAAATATGAGGATTCGTGGTTCTTTTTGAAAGTAGAAGTAGTGCGTGGATTTCTCTCTTCCTTGTCCCCTGGGGTAACTGTGATTCTCATATTTATAGTGCTAAATTTCTGAGTTCTGCAATGGATCTGTGAAGTCTTACTGTCCAGATAACTGAACTACTAGATCATCTTCTTAAACAGCCAAGACTTAGTTTCTATGAAATCAATTTCCTCACTGGATAGTTCATGTGGCTCATTAGCGAACACCTTGAAAGTTAATATTTTTAGGGGGTTCCATCTTCATTTTCACATTGGGAATAATGTAAACACAATTTCTCCTTTTATATAAATATGTAAAGTTCTTTATTTCTACCAGATAAAAACAGATTTTAATTAAAGGTAGCATTTAATTTTGCCAAATATAAGCATCTTGAAAAGCATGATGCATAAAGGAATATGGTAAAGGAATAAGTGTTACTAGAAGAAAATGATCTATATTATTGTTTCTTTTTTTTTTCCAGTGTGCAACCTCAGAAGAAGTTTGAGAAAATCACCTCAAGACATACAATTATAATTTGATGAGAATTTTTTATCCCTGAATTACAGTTTACTCCTCCTACCCAACCTTAGCATGTAAGACCATCCATATGGTTTCTCATTTAGTTTCAAGTTAGTTCAATAAAGTAGATCCTATAATTGAATAAAAGTGTCAATTTCAATTATGGTGCCTATAGATTGATCCTGAGACTTTCTGGCCTGTAAGTGCCTTCTCCGTAAAATCTGGGGGTAGGCAGTGTGGTGGCGCATGCCTTGATTCCCAGTACTTGGAAGGCTGAGACAGGAAGATCACAGGTTTGAGGAAAGCATCAGCAATATAGTGAGAAAATAACCTAAGGAGACCCTATTTCAAAGAAAAAAAAAAAGGCTGGAGATGTAACTCAGAAACAGAATGCCCCTGAGTTTAATCTCTGGTACAATTTTTTTTTTTTTAAATCTAGAGTAGTTTGCAAGTCTTTCTTCTATGTGGTTATGATGAGCTTCTGTCTTATGCCTTATGTACTGTTTTGGAAGCTGCATTGCCCACTTAAGGGTCTTGGAAGAACAGAGAGAGAAAATTATTCTCTGACATACTCAAGGTCCCTTCTTTGACTTATCATTTTCGAAAGGCTGCCATCTGAGCACGTCACTACATTTCTAGAGGGCAATTATTTAATGAGAAATACTGAATAGGGTCTCCTTAAGATATCCCACCCTTAAGCAGATTTCAGTCATTCTCTTATGAGCATACATTTACATGATGTTTTTTTTATTCATTGATTAATGGAGTAGCACCAATTTGTTTCAACATCATCAACAACAATACTATAACTATCACTGATAATAAGCATTACAAAAAGTATCATAATCACAAAGCTATAATTTTTTATCTAAACAATAACTTTCTTAAAAATTCAGTGTTAATTAACCATTGCTAAAAAACGTTTCCATGTGCTTTTATTCACTATGCTCAGTCTCACAAGATGTTACTTTTGAAGTTGAGTAATATTGTATTAAAATAGTATTTAAATTTTTAATTTATAAGGTTTTTCTGAGAGATTCTAATTATATACAGAAAAAAACATTATGTGATAAATGAATTCTATATCAGAAACAAACTAACAAATTACTTAGTCCAAAAACCCCTTCTTATAAATGAAGGAACTTAGATAATTTCATCTTATTTATTAATGAAACTATTAACAGGAAATCCAATGCTGAAGGGATACACAGTCTGAATATACAAAACTATAAGAGGTGAGTTTTTACAAATGATTAAATGCAAAGTATTTTTATTTTTTTATTGAAATGTGGCCAGGATTGAAAGGGTCAAGCTTAAAATCCTGTCAGGAGACTTTTTAATAGAGTAACTAGGGCCATAACCATTCCTGAATGTATTTCACACAGAGTAGGCCAACAGACCCACCTGTTAGGGTGGGAACTGCTTTCAGAGCAGTGTATTTGCTGTACACTGGAAGGCAGAACACACAATTTAGAACTAGCATATCCAATTCTACCTTTGTGCAGTAGAAACAATTAAAGAGTAAGATTGGATAAGATGTGATAAGCTCTATTATCATTATTTTAAATCCTGAGGAAGACATTTGAATTGTATAATGAAGAAAGGGTAAACATTTTTCAGTGAAAAATTAGATTGAGTTATTTTTAATAATACAGAAATTAGATTCTATAATATAATTTAGATTAAATATGAAAGCATTCAAATATGTCATTGAACTTTTGCATTTGCTACCAAAATAAATTATAGATTATCCTTGAAACATATTCATATTTAACAATTTAGGTTTTTAATTGTTTTTGGAGATAATTGTTGCAATCAGATTGAGAAAATAAAAGGACTAATCTCTTAGAGGATGTCCTACTCTATTGCTCTGTCATTTCTATGGTTCTGATGACACTGTGGTTAAATAAAAGTTTATGATAAAAATGATTTAAAGTATTGGGAAAGGGGAGATAGGAGGCAGTGGGCCACCAAGTGCTGTGTGCATGTATGTCACTATCAATATGATTTACATTATGATATGAGCCTATAATACACCAATAAAAGCATATTAAAAATAAAGTTACTGTTTATTTCTTTACTCATTTTTTGATCAAATATTTATTGAATAATGGAGTCCTCAAGTACTTTCGGGTTCTGAGAGACAAAGAATGATGATGGTTTTGCCTTTGCTTTAATGTCTTACTGTGTCATTAAAACAAGTCAAGTATGCAAGTATAATATACTATAAGAAGAGCTGTAATACAGGAACAGGACCACAGTGAAGATCCTAAAGAAAAGAATGTAGATTGGGCAGGGTAAGGGGAAAAAAAAGTTTCCTCTTTCTGAATAGCCAGGTATTTTTATGACATTATACTGATAAATGCATAGCTTTTGTGCATGTATATTCAAAGCTCCATATGTTTTCCTATGAATGTGCAAAATCCTGAAACAATAGAAATGTGTCTCTTTTTCTATAGTACCTAGTACAGTCCTTTGCAAAGAGTAGACATATACATGAACCAATGACGTACATAGATTATTTTCCAAGTAAGCTTGATACATGGAAAATATTCAATAACCATTCAGTTTCTTCTCACTTGAGAAATGTAACTTGGATAAGTTTTATTTCTTTGTTTTTTTTTCTTTTTTGGTACTGGGAATTGAACTTTGAACTCAGGGGTATTCTGCCTCCAAGCTGTAACCCAACTCTATTTTATTCTTATTTTGAAACAGGGTCCTTCTAGGTTAATGAGAGTCTGACTACTTTTTGAGGCTGCCCTCAAACCTGTGATCCTCCTGTCTCAGCTTCCCAAGTACTGAGATTATAAGTGTGCACCATCATGCCTGGCTATTTTTTTATTATGACTTTATTTCTTATTTTTAAACATTAGAAATTTATTGTATATGTTGGTGATAAAGACCTACTTCTTTGGTTTTAATAATATTGATAATGTAGTGAGGTTTGGTTGGACTGAATATGAAAGCAGAATGGTTTTAACTTACACAAAATTTAAATTGCTTATGCCTTTGCAGAATAATAACTGTATAACATAGGGAGTGCCTGACTTTGCAAGCTGTTCTTTTACGTGACTTATAAACATTTATTGGCATAGTCTTATCCACTAGAATGTCCTATACAAATATGCCCACCTGTCAAAACTCAATGACTAATCTTTTCAGTTTTAAAAGCTTTCTAAGATACTGTTTTCTAGTCAACCATCATAGAAGTAACAGTCCTTTCTCTCAACATTCACAATTACCTGTTTTTTTTGTTCTTTTATTATTTGTCATATTATAAATATTTTTACATATTTATATGCATGTTGAAGTGTCTTACCTAAATTGCAAATTCTTTTTAAGGGTAAGAATGTATCTCATTCACTTTTTCCCCCAATGGAGTCCATCTCAAGGCCTGTCATGTTGTAAGTCTTCACCAAAGTTGTGGAATAAATTAAAGGTGAGATATTAGATTTCCTTAAGTAAACTTTCATATACTCAAATTAGCTAAAATTTAAATTTGATAATGCTAAGGCACTGAAAAAACTTTCCCTAGACGTTTGCTTGAAGAATCATGCTTCTCTAGCCTAGATTCATTCTTATTGTTATACTTTCAACCCTTAAGATTGGAGACTTAAGTTCAGTCTAAGCTGACTTTATACATGAAAGATCTTTCTTCCCTCTTGGGTTCATAGATAAATGACTGACTGACCCGGGCGTGATAGTTATCTGTGGACAGATTAGCCCAACATAAGCTATTCTGTCATTCTTATAGAATAAACTTAATTGTGAAGGTTCACATTATGTTACATCTTCTTTTCAAAATAATTCTGAAATGAAAATAAAAGAGTTTAAACTCTTTTGAGAGTGGCTTTATTATTATAGGAGACAGAATTTTTCCCAGTAGAAGTACTCTACTGTCTCTGAGGGGGATTTAGATTTAGTATACATTGGTATATAAACTCAAAATTAAGTATTTGCTTGATCAGTTTTATTTGTATATGCAAAAATACTTGAATACCTGATTGAAGACAGGTTAGAAAGGAGCCATAAATCAAGTTAATAAGCATTTATTGAACACATACTTGGTTCATATATTATAGTTCATGAAGAGAATGCACAAATGTTCCTCTTCTTTCTGGGTCCTCTTCATCATTCAGTTAAAAAGAGAGAAATTAACCTAAGATGTTTAGAAGTAGAAGGTAGTAGGCTATATTTTGATTCTTTCTGAATATTTCCCCAAATACAGAGGGAGAAAACCAAGTGGAAATTGTGGCAATCTGAAACAATCAAAACTGGAAAGGGTCTCTCAAGATCTAATGTGCTGATGGGGCATAGAGACCATGGTAAGACTCTAAGAACTTGCATATTGAAGAATGGCAGTTCCCTTCCAGGTCGGAGTTGAATTAGGGAAAAAAAAAATTCTAGAAGAAAAATACAGATTGAGCAGAACAGTGATGGTAAGTTCCAAAGAAAATGTTGATCCCAGATTCAGGATGCAGTAAATTTTCTGTAAAGAGCCATATAGTAACTTTGGAAGCTTGATTCTTGACCACATGTGCTCTCTTTTATATAGCCTTCTAACTTCCTTCCTTCCTTCTCTCCCCATTTCCCCAAATACTTTAAAAACATAAAACATATATATACTTAGCTTGCAGACAATTAAAAAACAGGTCCGAGGCTCATATTTGGTCTGTAGGCTCTAGTATGTCTTTCTTGACCTAGATAAAAATAAGAAAGGAAAACAGAAGAACTCAAAGTAGGACTCTTTATTTTTCTTAATGATTTTGTGAAAACAACAGAGGGAGCTCTAGAGCCACAATGCTGGAAAAGAGAGCAAGGATCATCCCTTCCTAAAAGGACACTTCTTAAAAGTGAACACTTAATTTACTTTAAAAAATGAGAAATAGAAGCTGGGCATGGAGCCGGGCGTAGTGGCGCATGCTTGTAATCCCAGCATTTGGGAGGCTGAGACCGGAGGATCTGGGTTTGCGGCCAGCCTCAGCGACCTAGTGAGGCATTCCGCAACTTAGTGAGACCCGGTTTCAAAATAAAGAATAAAAAATAGGGCTAGGGGTATAGCTTGGAGGTAGAATGCCCCTGAGTTCAATCCCCAGTACCGCAAAAAAAAAAAAAAAAAAAAAAAAAGAAGCTGGGCATGGTGGTGCATACTTGTAATCCCAGTACTTGGGAGGCTGAGACAGGAGGATCCAGATTTGAAGCCGACCTCAGCTACTTAGCGAGGCCCTCAGCAACTTAGTGAGACAATGTTTCAAAATAAAGAATAAAAAATAGGACTGGAGGTGGAGCTTGGAGGTAGAATGTCCCTGGGTTCAATCCCCAGTACCGAGAGAGAGAGAGAGAGAGAGAGAGAGAGAGAGAGAGAGAGAGAGAGAGAGAGAGAGAGAAAATAGGGAATTGAACCTAATACTAATTTGAAAAAAAATTGAAATGATATTTACATATATTTATAGGGTGCAGTATGATAATACACACATACAATATGCAATGGTCAAATCAGGATAAGTAGGCAGCATTTGCTTTTCCTCAGACATTTATTATTTCTATGCATTAGAGATGTCAAACTCCTCTTTTCTACTTATTTCAAAATACATCATGATTTTTTGTAGAAGAATGATTCCAATTTAATATGGGACTAATACAAGGAAAATCATCCCTATTGGTAAGAAAAATACTATAGTGACATACATTCACAGAAATGAATACTGCAACCTAATATTTCAAAACAAGAAATTTGGAATATAATAGAAGACATCAGTGAACAATATAGACTTGAATGATAAAAACATAGAAATGTACTAAAATAACACTGTAGGAAACTGTTAGCAAAGATTTTTTGCAATACATATACATAAAATAACAGTGTGTTAAACTGAATGTGTATTTAAATTGTTTAATAATGTGAACATAAGCAATTAAGCAATTAACCTTCTGTCTTTATTCTTTTATATATTAGGAAGGAGCTTTGGGTTTTGAAAGAATGTAAACAGAAAGCATCATAATTTTCTGTCCCTTTCCTTGCCAGGTATTTTGTTGAAGACAGAATTTCCTGATATTCTTTGAAATCATCCAATTATTAGAGTATGCACTGAACTAATAGAAATTCTTTTCGTGTGAAATTTTATTGAACAAATCGATGATAATAGAAAAAACATTTATAAGTGCAGAAACGAGAACAAATTAACTCTGCTTTTAATAAGCAAATTATATGGGCGAGATGAATATTTTCTTACATTTATTTCTTACTTCATTGTTGTTTTGATCAAATCTCAAGGGATGATTAAATCTGCTGAAATTCATCAAATTTATCATTTATCTGAAAGATGACCTTTTTAAGCTACATGGTGCACTTAATCTATTATATGAACATACACCATTCTGGGAGGAGAGGATTTCCATTTTTCTAATATTACCCTTCTTGCAATCAATGCTGTTCTCAAGAGAATTTTTGTTTCATGGCCTAGATGTTCTTTGTAAATTCTCAACATGACCTAATATAAAAATCAATGTATCTTTAGGTAAGTTCATTTCTATTATTAGATCTGGCTGTAGCTTCATGCTAACGTGTCTTGAAATATAAGCAGCACTCTACCAGAGGGCATAGCTTTTTCCTGGTAATGCATTAAATTTCATTATGGTAAAACCCATTACAGCCATAAAATCCACCACAGATTTAAAAAGTCTCTTAGCTCTAGCCAATTGCAAGCAATGTTTGTGTTTTAATGTTCTCTTTGCAATAATTGGTCTTGATTAAGTTAAATGCTTTTGTCCAAGTTGTATCTGTGCTAGTGATACAACTAGGGTTCCTGGCCAGCAGGGACCAAAGGAAGCACTTTACTGTGACACTTGAGGGAAAAGGGCTGAACAGCTGTTTGGGAGCTCAGAGCAAAAAGCAAAGCAGTGAAGCAGTGCACACAGAATTGCTTACAGATAGATTAACATGAACAATTTATTTCATAGAGCAAAGAAGTGATGATTAATTCTACATTTGGCATATTCTTGAAGAAACCCTGTCCAAATAGAGGAAAAGATGCAAAAAAAAAAAGTGCTAGGGCATTTGAGGTCTGCTTTATTTTATTCCCATTCTAGCCAAGGACTTGATTAATTATACTGCAACTTGGTTTTTCTAGCCCTCTTAATTAGAACATTTCAGCATAAGGAAAGAATTTAGGCACTCTTTGAAGTGGTTGTAGAAGGATTTCCCTTGAATTATATTTTTTTCTAGAATCTAGAGTCTACAAAACACTTCAGTGATTGTGTTTTCTATTGATCTTCCATTCCCATCTGAACACAACTTTTCATGATTCTCACATACATATGAATGTGTGTGGCTTTCCATTGGTGACACACATTTTTCATTTTCCATTAAAAAAAATCTTACTTTCATCTTCTAGACTTCTTAATTAGCTTGTCTGAAATAATCATGTTTTTCATTTTAGCGCAGTGAGAAGAGAGACACTTTTGAGGCAAAACCTTTATTATCATACTTAGGGAAAGTGTGAGTGAGTCAGAAAGTTTGCAGAAACTCTTTGGGAATGATCACAATATCTGTCTGAGAGGTTGGAAAGTGACATAGAGGCAGATATGAGACATAAAGAAGAAAATTCATATTCAAAGCTTTGTGGTAAAATCTTAATAATTAACTTATTTACAGAATAATAGACATGTTCAAAATAATTATATATAAAAATAATCTTTAAAATAAGGTAAGAAGCTGGGCATTGTGATGCACACCTGTAATCCCAGTACTTAGGAGACCAAGACAGGAGGATCACAGGTTTGAAGCAATCCTCAGCAACTTAGCAAGACCCTACTTCAAAATAATAATAATAATAATAATAATAATAATAATAATAATAATAATAATAATAGTAGGATTGGGGATGTAGCTCAGAGGTAGAATGCTTCTGGGTTCAATCCTTAGTACCAAAACCAAACAAACACAAATAAGAATCTGTGGATAGTCCTTCAATTTGTACATTAATAACTTGAGTTTTCTCCATTATCAGTACTTATAATTTTGTTCCACCATTTAATATATTTTTCTCATGGTTAGTGTAGCATCTTTAAAATTTTGCATCACTAGAATCTTAGAAGCACAAGTATGTAAAATATCCCTTAAAGTTCTATTGCTGTGTGCAAAGAGCAGTCTTTAAAAAAAGATTACAGGTTATTTGAGGGGAAAAATCATTACCCTAATTTTAATCACTCATAGAGACATGGTACCCTATGTTTTTATCCTTCCACATGGCTGCTCAAAGGTAAGGAAGAAACCCCCAGGACTGTCACAGGAGGATGGTGACTCCCCTTGTGAAATAGTAGAATAAAAGTAAGAAGCTCTTTCAGTGTCTTAAAGAGTTCTTTCGGGTCTAAAGCCTCTGTCCCTGAAGAGTAGCAGAAGTTGCAATGACTGTCCTTTCTTGTATTCTTCCCCAGCTTTGCATTATGATTGACTAGCAAATTTTTCAACATGGTACAATTCAACTTGATCCTCATGAACAAATAAATGACCAGTAACAAAGATATTGAAGTCTACTGCAATCCTGAGGAATAGAGCCTATCCAAAGAAAGAACTGGATGTTATAAGATTGATTGCAGCTATCTGTGTGAGGGAAACTTTGATTCAGCGAAAAGAATGTAGGAGTAGGTCTCAGTCCCAATTGCTTAAATCCTTATCTGCTGATTTCAGTGAAATAACCTCAAGGATTTTTCAGCATATCAGCTTCTCCATTCTATAAAGGGAAGGCACAGAGAGTCCTCAGGTGATGTTCCTTTTATGACATTCCATGAGTGGCTTTTACTTGTTATATTGTTAGAATAGTTGTATATTTTAGTTTATAAGAACAGACCACATTCTTATTCTGTGCCATTTGCTTAAGGAAGTTTATAAAAGGATGAAGATACAGACTAAATAGTTCTAAGAAAGGCCATTTCTCTTCATGTATCTTCTGGATTCTTTGTAGATGCTATATGTAAGATTAAAAAAAGAAGACCAAGAAGAAAAGAGTGTTGTTGTTTTTTTTTTTTTTTCAATTACATGCCTTTCAGTGTCAAAGAATTATTTAAAATTTGAAGGGATTTTGAAGATATTTTCTACTTGGATTCCTGTCCAAAGAATTATTTAAAATTTGAAGGGATTTTGAAGATATTTTCTACTTGGATTCCTATCCAAATGTTATTAAATTTAACATTTTTATGGGGTAAAAAGACTTTTTCTTGTGCTAATCAATGTTCTTTGTTCAATTCCTGAACCAAAATCTTGGCTCTTCAATAACAGGCTTTTCTAATTCTGTTTTGTAATTGCAGCAAGGCATCTCCGAGGATTTATCTCTGGCGATGCACACCAGCAGTATGTGGCCTTTTCTTGAACCCGTCAGAATTGTGACTTTTCTTTGAACTCTTGGCTGCTTGGCGCTACTGACCTTGTTGCTCATTTATAACTTGGGTGCCATTTATCACTTCCAGACTTACAGATATTGCTGTGGAAAGGGACTGAATGCAATCATTCATGCCATTGCTTCTTTCTAGTGGGGCCTTCCAGCTTCCTTCCTTACAGGATAACTGATAGGGAGAGATTAGTGACAAAGCTGTAATTCTATTGAGGGATTGTGATGCAACTGTATCATAAACCATGAAGTGAGACTCAAGAGATTTGAGATCACCAGAATGCTGAGATTAAGTTACAGCTGCTACAGTCAATCTCTGTCAGTGTGTGTTTTGTGATGGTTCGTAATCTGCCTGTAAAATATTAGCTACCTGTAGAAAACACCTCTTTTTACAGTATTGACTTTTAACATAGCAGTCGGCAATTTCAGACCTTAAATGAAGCATTGATTTCCATTGATAAAAACACACACAGGCATTTTAGAGCCCATTAAGGAAATTCTCTCTTTGATTTGGTAATTAATTCTGTGATATTTTGTGTTGGTTTCTCATCTATAACTTGAAATATATAAGTTTTAATATCTTTAAATTGAATCTTTCCTGTATATGTGAAGTTAAAGAAAATATTTTTTTGAGGATAAATTCACATAAAATAAGCCACTTAAAAGCAAAAATAGCATTTGGTACAATCACAATGTTGTGCAATCATCATGGCTGTCTAGTTCCAAAGCACTACTATCACACCAAGGTACACCTTATACCCATTCAGCAGGTTATCCCTACTTCTATACCTCATTCCATGTGTGCATTTTTCAAAGTAAAAATAAATTGACTTGGTCCTTTATGTACTTAACACTTAAAAGAATATTTGAGTTATCCGTATAATGTGTGCAAACTTGCACCTTTAGCAATACTTTATGCAATTTTTTTGGTAGAAGTTGTCTAGGTAACACAAGTCTTGGAAGATGTTAACAGCTGTCATTTGTTAAGTGTGCCAAAAAAGTATAGATAAGCTACTATAAACAGATTTCCTTACTGTGGCATTTTTCAGAAACATTTTGTATATTAATAGACTCTGCTTCTCTTAGGTCTAGAGTCATAGGATATGGCATTTCCTGAATTCTTTGTTTCATTTTTCCTGTGGCATCCTGAGTCTGCTGTGGAGATCCACTCTACATCAAACAATAATCTTGGCCTAATTAGGTCACTCTTGAAGGACAGGAGAAACAGGAGATACTTACTAAAGGAATTTAAAAACTATATAAACCAGACCTAAAGCTCCCATTCATATCATATTCTTTTAGAAAGAGCCAAAGGGTTGAGATTCAGGATTTCTGAAAGCCCTCCTAGTAAGTTAAAATTGTGGCTAACATTTTTAAGCACTTTTATACATCATCTGTGTTTCTGTCGATCACATTAAAAGCTTGGTATTGTTGTACCAGTTTTACTGATGGATAAACTGAAGCTGAAGAATAAATGAGTTAACTTTACTTAAGTCAAAATATCTACCTTTGGGATTAAGTAATTTGTCCAATATTTCACAATTGTAAGTGGTGGATTAATGATCCAAATGCAGGTGTCTGGGCTTTCAAGTTTTGCAATCATTTTTTATTCTGCAGCAATGCTGTGTAAGCATTATCTTGTACTCTAGTTTTCTGGACCTTAGGTTTCATTTTTATAAAAATGAAGATACTGAGTGTTCTCTAAGGTCTCTTCCAACTTTAAAATTCTTTTGCTAAGATGCTGGACTATTTCCTAGCCTGCTTAAAAGTTTTAGTAAGGAAAAAAATACATATCTATATATCAGGAGTCTCAAGATCTCAATAAATATGTTAAACTACATTCCCAAGAAAATGAACAATTATGACAGCTGACCTTTCGATAGAACTCAGAGTGAGTTATAGACTCAAAGGAGAAACTCTGCTCTGCTTTCATAAATACAGTTAAGACCAATGTAAATACATAAATTGCCTTAAACACTAAGGTTTCTTAGACATAGTTTAAACTTGTAAAGAGGGCATGTGTGTGTTTGCCTTTTCCTGGCCATCTTTGTTCATCAGATAAAGGAGTCAATTCTGGAGTGGAGCCTAGGCCAGTTTGCAGGAGGGAAGGAGGGAGTATATCCAAATGGATCCATTGCCTTTTAAACAGTTCAGTTGTTATTTTATTAGGGGAAAAGATGAGAGTGAATAGATTTGGTCAAATGTCAAATTACTAAATTGGTTTTATTATTTTTCCCTCTTACCATTAAAGTGGTTCTTTTTGCCTGTATATAAAAATCAGAATTCCCCCTCTTTTCCTAAACACATGCACCTCAAAAACATTTCTAAATTTCCCTCCCCTCTGGTTATGATAAACACTCTTAAAATAACTGTATTATATCATCACCTACAAAAATATTTTATTGCTTTATTTTCTGTGCTTTGAATTATTTACTATATTGGCACTGCAAAACAATTTTTATTTGCTTTGAAAATTTTAGGATAAATATCAAAATAATATAGTATTTAGCTGGGTGTGGTGGCCCATGTCTGTAATCCCAGTACTTGGGAGGCTGAGACAAGAGGATGGCAGGTTAGAAGCTAGCCTCAATAACTTAGCATGACCCTGTTTCAAAATAAAAAATAAAAAGAGCTAGGGGTATATCTCAGAGGTAGAATTCTGCTGGGTTTAATCTCTTTCTCTCTGTCTCTCTGTCTCTCTCTCTGTCTCTCTCTCTCTCTCTCTCTCTCTCTCTCTCTCTCTCTCTCTCACACACACACACACACACACACACACACACACACACACACACACTATGAATATGTTTTTTTTTTCAAATTGTTTTTAGCTTTTCCTACCTTGATATTCTAGTATCTTCTTTTAACCTTGTAGTATGTTGCAAATTACTTGTTGGGTGAACCACTGTTCAGGCTACAGAATCAATTTCTGATTCTACTCATTTTTATAAGAAACTGCTCTCCATTTTTGGATGGGAAACTGAAAACACAAATTCTGCACATTGTAGAGGAACTATCTGATACATCGGGTTGCTATAGGTTAACTGGATTATAAAAGGAATGAAAATAAACTTCCAGAAGATTTAATTCTATCTTAAAAATAAGAGAGATTGGTGTGGTGGCACATGTCTGTAATCCCAGTACTTGGGAGGCTGAGACAGGAGGATCACAGATTCATGGATAGCTTCAGCAACCTTGTGAGACCCTATTTCAAAATAAAGTAAAATAAAATAGGGCTGGGGGTGTAGCTCAGAGGTAGAATGCCTCTGGCTTCAATCCTCAGTACTATAAAAGAGAGAGTAGAGAGAGGAGAGAAGAGAGGGGAGGGGGGGGGAGAGGGAGAGAGAAATCTGAGACTATTTATGGAAGGCATGAGTGGGACTTAACATTTAACTTTTATAATTATTAGAAGAGTCATCTTTAAAAAATGAAATTTTCGAGCCGGGCGTGGTGGTGCACGCTTGTAATCCCAGCATTCGGGAGGCTGAGACCGGAGGATCCGGGTTCGCGGCCAGCCTCAGCTACCTAGTGAGGCACTCCGCAACTTAGTGAGACTCGGTTTCAAAATAAAAAATAAAAACTAGGGCTGGGGGTATAGCTCGGAGGTAGAATGCCCCTGAGTTCAATCCCCAGTACCGCAAAAAAA
>PVLC010007168.1:0-64852 GCA_004027655.1 Graphiurus murinus | reverse complement strand
GATCCTCCGGTCTCAGCCTCCCGAATGCTGGGATTACAAGCGTGCGCCACCACGCCCGGCTCTCAGCTCCTTTTTTCAATTCTCCTTTGGTTATCAAATGCCTTTCTAAAACGGGTATGTTAACTCTACTCAGGTCTGCAACCTTGAACCACTGACAGCAATTACAGTTGATTAGAAAACGAAAACTAAGGCATCCAAAATTGTGTTAGTATATTAGCTGTCTCTAGCAGATCTCACTCTGAAAAGTCAGCTCTCCCTGTTATTCTTTGTGTTTAAGAAGAAAAACAGAAGCCTCATTCTGAGGATGTGGGTTCAGGGGTGTGTGTGTGTGTGTGTGTGTGTGTGTGTGTGTGTGTGTGTGTGTGTGTGTGTGTGTGTTTGTGTTGCTAGGGATTGAACCCAGGAGCATTCGATCTCCTGAGCTACAACCCCAGCTCTATGTTATTTTTTATTTGGAAACAAAGTCTCGCTAAGTTGCTGAGCGCCTCACTAAGTTGCTGAGGCTGGCTTTGAACTTGCAATCCTTCTGTCTCAGCCTCCCAAGAACAGGGATTACAGGGTTCTTGAGCATCAAAGGTGTTTCTTCTCTTCTTCAAATCATTATGCCACTGAATTCCATTCAGAGTTCACTGCTTCCATTTTGAGCAAAGGAATATCCTAGGAATAGGCAGCATGTAAAACATCTCTTGGAGCCACTTGCAGGCCACCCACAGAAAGGACATGGCAGCAGACATGCCAGGCACAAGTCAATTCAGTCTGCCTGTCCCTTAAGGAGTTTCCAATTCAGGTTACATCACACCTGTTGCAAGGAGCAGTAATGATAGAATTATAGCTATTATGCAGAACCCAGAATGACAGCACACATGGTGAACATCACAGGAGTGATGGAGGTATTAATTTTATCTAATAAGCCTGGACATGGAGTAAAATCACATGCTCACAAAGTATGAGGTAGTCCAGTTGCCTCCCTGAGGAACATTCACAGAATGGTAAAATAAATAAATAAATTACAATTTATTTCCAAATCATCATGTATCCTGTTATTTTCCTGTTCCTGAAGTGGATCCTCTTACCCAAAGAATCACATTGCATGGATAAGAATGTCTGTCAGTATTCAAAGCCTGGCTGTGAGCCGGGCATGGTGGTGCGCGCTTGTAATCCCACCATTTGGGAGGCTGAGACCGGAGGATCCGGGTTCGCGGCCAGCCTCAGCTACCTAGTGAGGTACTCCGCAACTTAGTGAGACCTGGTTTCAAAATAAAGAATAAAAAATAGGGCTGGGGGTGTAGCTCAGAGGTAGAATGCCCCTGAGTTCAATCCCCAGTACCGCAAAAACAAAAAAGCCTGGCTGTGGTTGTTAACAGAGGATTCCAAAAGGTTATGTTTGACCTGTATCATTCTCCTCTGTAAGGCATGGGTTGTGTTCATTACACTGCTCTGTGGAGTTGCAGGACGCAGACGTGGTGATTCTGGATCTCCAGGCAATAGGTTTTTCAAAACTTTTAGTTAACTAACCTAGTATGGTTTCTCTTGCTTCATCTGCCTTCCATAAGGATACTGCCTGGGATTTCCAAACTCTTTGGTTGCTTCTGAATGAAGGAATAGAGCATGGGTTTTGCTTGCTAGTTAATTACAAATAATTACCTCCAACTTAACAAATACAAACAATCATATCCTTTCCATTCCCTTCCATCTCTAAACTTTCAAGGTTCTCGGTGATAAGAGAATCTTGTTCCCTAAAGGATACAACAGGCTGGTGATAAAATGTCACAACGCATAGCATTTAGCACTAGTCAGGCACACTCTGCTTAAATTCCAGGATCCAGCAATCATTATGAAGT
This sequence comes from Graphiurus murinus, assembly GCA_004027655.1. NCBI lineage: Eukaryota > Metazoa > Chordata > Mammalia > Rodentia > Gliridae > Graphiurus > Graphiurus murinus. Next base: position 63,011 of record PVLC010007168.1, on the reverse strand, counting down.
AGGCAGTACCTGGAGGAGGAGGAGCAGGCTGGTGTAACTATTTTACTGTAATTACTAATTTAACATCTGACTTTCACTGTACCATGAGCTTTTGCAGGAAGGTACAGTATCTATTTTGTTAAAGGTGCTGTAAAGTTGTTAGTACTATTACCAACCTCAAAGCTTACTGAGAAGAATTAAGTAAGATCAATGAATTAAAGAACTTTGAACAGTGGTGTGAATATAAGAAATATTCAATAAATATTTTTTAGATCCTAATAACAGGATCAGTAAAGGAGGAGCATAGCTTATAACCTAAGCTGAAGTCTACCTCCAAATTGTATTTGCATAATGGTCATGAAAGCTAGCACTTACTGAGTTCTTGCTCTGTACCAGACTATATGTCACTTTACATAATGCCTGTGACATGAGAAGTGGTTACTCTTTGTAGATCACTTTATAGAGGAAGAAGCTTGAGACCTATAATGAGTAATGTTCCTGTATTATCTAACAAGTGGATGGAAACTCTAGGGTTCAAACTAGGATTCACCCTAGAGCCAGAGCGATGACCCCTTATGAGGTCAAGAAGCATGCACATAGGTTGTTGGAACTTCCAACAAGAGAGCTTGATTTGGCCATTCGGACCACATGGCCAGCATGAGGCTGAACAATAGTTGCCTTTTGATTCTCTTGGACATCTTGAGGAGAAAAGAATCCCACAGCATGAAGATTTCTGAGAGTTTCCAGATGGCTAAAGAATGACTGTCTGTAGGTTGATAGGGAAGCTTTGGGGCTGAACATATCCCAGTTGTGTTAGAATTCAGCCCATCAGGGAATCTGCGAAATTTTAAAAGAGAGCATATATAAAATAGAAAGAGTGATTCAGGGAGAACAATCAAAATACTTAGAGGCACTTAAGAAAGAGAACACAAGTCTGTCCATTTTGTGTCTTGTTTGGTGGAAAAGTATTGTAGCTCCAGGCAGCAGCTGTGAATGTTATGGTTCCAGTCAGCAGCTATGGCCACGTAAAAACTTATTGTTAAAGCTGTACATTCTCTGGAAACCACAGAGTGAACTTGGAAGTTAGCAAACTTGTGCAGGAGCATAGGGGTGGGGCTTGCAGGACAAAACAAGGGACCTCCATGAGGCAACCCCAGGAGCCAGCAGGCAAGGCCAGAAAAATGGAAATCACACCACCAAAGGAGTAGGAAATCAAGGAAGCAAGGCATGGAGATTTAAAGACTGACAAGGAGTTATGGGCAGAACATTGTCCTAAACAATTACGTGTTGAAGTTCTACCTCCTAGTACTATATAATGTTTTGCAGATAGAGCCTTAAAAGAGGTGATTACGTTAAAATAAGGCCATCAGGGTAGGTCCTAATCTATGTGCTTTATGTTCTTAAAATTAGAGGATATTAGGACATGCCAAAATAAAAAAAAATAAGACATTAAGGAGACATGTGTACAAAGAAAGACCATGTGAATACGCACGGGGAAGGCCACCATCTGCTGCCAAGGAGAGGCCTCAAGAGAAACCAAACCTGGCAACACCTTGATCTTGGACTTTCAGCTTTCAGTCCCACAGAAAATTAACTTCTGTTGTTTCAACCACTCTGTCTATGGTATTTTGTTATGGCATCCCCAGTAAACAAACACACAAGGGAACAAATGTGTCATTCTGGCATTTTCTTGGAAGGAGAAAGAAATGACAGGAGACAGGGAGAGGCAGGCCCAGAGGGAGTTCACAGTATTTCCCCAAAGACTTATATTGGTCACTATGCATTTCTGAAAGTAGTCCTTGACTGGTGAATTGTATGGAATTAGGTGTAAGAGCTAAGATCCAGAACAAAAGCTGATAGGTATTCTGAAAAGATAGTAGATAACCACAAGGCTTTGCAACAGGCAGATGTCAGAGAAGATACATGTATGGTTTTTATCACATTGAACCGCACTCTGATGTGCAATTGCAATACACTAATGAAATTATTTTTTAAAATAACTAAAAGTATAGTAGGGGGCCATAAAAAAAAAAAGCTGGGAGCCCATGAATATGAACCTGCGTACCTCCAATTTCTACCCAGAGCTGGTTTTATTCAATACCAAAATTTCTGTTGCTAGAAATAACATTTCCATGATGTATGCTGGGAGGTCAAGAAGCAAAATAGATACAAAAAGCCTATACAAATACCTACAAGTGCACTAGCTTGGGTTTATTGCAGAGAACTTCTCCATCACCCTGGGCTCCCCAGGGGTTGCCAACCATAACCATCCATTAATATGCAAAAGCAGGACTAAAACACTAAAGCCTTAGAGCTGGAAGCCGGAGCAAAATTAAATGTATTCTATTCCCATCTACTCTTTTGATTGCACAAGCATACCCAATCACACCTGGGTGAGATATTCATTATCTCTCACCTGTGTCTTAACCCATCAACATTTTAAAATCTCTCTCCTCCCAACAGTTTGTAATATAGAACTTAAACCTTTAAGTGTCAAGTAGTCTCCTCATCAACATGTTAGCATGGTGGACTTGGAGTCTGAGTTCCACTTTCAACTCGTCCTGTGACCTTGAATATATATTACATCTTCTGAATTTGTTTCTTCATCCATAAAACATAGGAGTTAGAAATGAGTGTTCTATATGCCAGGATCTACGGACAGTCCTTTACAAATTTTGTCTGATCCAATCTCTTCAATCTTGTGAAGATTGTTATTTATTAGTACCTTCATCTGCCTCCAATACTATGGAAGCCAGCATCACAGAATGAATGTTTTAAATAAATGATAGAAGAACTGAAAAAAAAATATTTTGTTAACTATGAAGCACCAAAGAATTGACAGCTGGCTAGACATTTGTTTTCATTTTAAGCAAAGCTCATGAGTTGTGTCATGTGTATTCCTTCCACCAGCACTTTCTAAGAAAGGAAGGAACAACAATTTGTGTCCAAATCTGACACTATGCCCTATAAACTAGCAAGATGTTTGACAGAAGAAAAACCAAAAACAAACTCAAGCAGGCCTAAACAAGCAATATCTAGAAATTTGGGGGACATCAGAGTTCAGAAGTAACACAGGAGAACAGAGCAGCTGTTGACCTCTGTGGCTGAGGGCAGATGCAGGACCAGTATGCCAGAGGCTGTTTTTAGGAGATCTGACTTTGGCCTGCTCTCCACTTCTCCCTACAAGGTAGCCCTCCTCCTTCTTAACCCTACCTAGAACTTTTCTCACTTACCATCATGTGTAATCCTATTTTTCATCCTTACTAGGTCTAGCATATGTGAAAAGGTATCATGTATGCGACTAACACAGTCCAAACCATGTATCAATAAACACCATGGAGTTACTGTGTGGCCCTCCAAAAGTGGGAACTTTATAGTCCAGTAGACCAGTGAAAGAAACAAGTAGGTGGGCCAACTGCTGAATCTGAATGTTTGTGTCCTTCCATATTTATATATTGAGATTCTAACTTCCAAGGAGATGGCACAGAGCCCTCAAGAATGGGATTAGTGTCTTACACAAAAGGCCCCAGACTCCTTACACTTTTTGCTATGTGAGGATACAGTAGAAAGGCAGGCGCCATCTGTGAACCAGTATACAAGCTCTCAGAGTTTCATCTTGGACTTTCTAACCTGCAGAACTATGATAAATGAAATCCTATTGGTTATAAACCAACCAGTTTGTGGTGTTTTGTTTTAGTATCCCAAATGGACTAAGATACCACCTTCTCACAAATCACAATAATATTAGCAGTAATACCCTCAAGAACTTCTAAAGTATTTTTAGGACACAGTACTAGTTTTATGTAGAGTCTACTGCAGTTGATCCATGACATTATGAGAAAGATAAGATAAAGATCATTATTATCTTCACTATTTAGAAAAGGAAAGCAAGTCACCTTTTATATATGGGAAGTCTTTGAAGCTGAGTGACTGACTTCTTCCCTCCTTTCTTCTCTTTATCTAGCCTTTCCTTTTTTTCCTTCCCTCTTAATGTAACAGAAATGTTTCTCCCGATGACTTCCCATCACTAAGTCTACCCCTGTCCCTTAAAACTCTCATAGGACATCATCAACCCAAAGCCTAAAAAACAGTACTCTAAAGATGAGAAGATAATGTACTCAAAGGTCCAACACAAATTGAAAAGCTCAATACAAATATAAGCCAGGCTCAGACAACCACATCACTGTTATAAGGTATTCATTCATTCATTCATTTATTTTCACCAAACACATGACAGATACAAGAATTCCATAATCTATTATTTGTTCTACTCCAGTAAGAAGTCACTAAAAGACTTCACTCATCAACTTCACTTCTGAAATTTAGGAACAAACTAAAACTGCAAAGCAAATCACTGTTCATAAGATTTGCTCTGCTTGGCAATTGAGTTGGGTGTGACAGGACATAGCAATGCATAATGGAAGCCAGTGCTCTTCAAGAGGGTGGCAAATCTCCACTCTGAAACTATGTCCAGGTGACTGTTTACTAAAAAACTCTTCTAATTTCAAGGGAAAGAACAGAATTAACCTGGAGAAAGTCCCATGCATTGTTTAAACATATTTGCAATCTCCTTTTTGCCTATTTTTATACTCCATTTACCTGCACCCCTCCTATCAACTGGCAAACCTTGCTCATGGTAGCAAGTGCAGAATCTGATTAGTTATAGGCACCCAGTAGGGCTATGAAGTTGAAAGAAACCACTTGACACTACCTGAAGAAATAAGCAGACTCGATATGAAAGGACTTCCAACAATAGAGACAAAAACATTCAGTCCAGCTCAAACACAAAGGGGTACATTTGTCTAAAAAGGGAATTTCCCAGGAAGCTCATTTTTTTTCCTATTTAAGCATTTAGAATCACAGGTGCATCACAGAACATTGGGATCCTAATGAACTAAAATTACCTTTCACAGAGGAATTAGAATGGGCTGCTATTTGATGTTGGATGGGAAATATTGCAAGAAGAAAACTAAGAAAAGGAGAAGGGGTCAGAAAAGTTCAGGGCCCCCAGTGTTTGGATTGGGACATTAAATGCATCTAAAGAGTTGTCATAACAAAAAGACAAACGGTGGGTTCCACACCCTCCTGACATTTACCTCAACTACTCAGTACTAAATATTTACAAAGCACTTGTGCTTGCAGAGTGCTTTCTAATTCTTCTTTAAATTTTTGCTTTTGGCCTAGATGGGGAAGTGTTGCCATTACTCCTATTTTATTGGTGAGGAAGTGGAGGGTCATAAATGCCATGTGACTATTCAAATTGCAAATTAATGGAAGGGTTGGCACTGGCATGAATAAAAAAGATACCGTTATGTATGAGCCCATATTTCCAGAGTAATCAATTCATTCCTGGGGAAATCAGTCAAGGGTCCTAAAAGAAATTCAACTGGGAAGTGTATGCTGTCTTCCTTTCTTTGTTCTGCTTTATCCCAGGCAGGGTACTTGAATTCTTCAATTTTAGGTAAATGAGGAAAGCTGGAAGGGAAGGAAGTGATGTCCACTTATACATGGCTGAGGACAAGCTGAAGTCCACAGCACCTCTGCCCCTGCCCCGCTCACCTCCTCTGTCTCTGAGCCATGAAACTGACATGGTCAACCACTTGGCATATAATCTATATCATCTGTTACATAGAATAAATCTATCCCCTCATCACCTCCACATCATCTACAGGAAGATCTCTCATGAAGGAACCATCTATTTCCTTTCACTGATTTTGCAATAAGACAAAAGTGATCCTAATAGTAATCAAAAGTAATTGTGATCATTATAGAATACCCACTATGTGTCAGGGTTTAAGCATTTTAAGTCTACATATTCACTTTCATCTTTACCACAGCAGTATGAAGTGGGTTACCATTATTACTGCCATTTTACAGATGTGGAGCCTGAAGCTCAGGTTCCACTGACTCAGCTAGTCAGTGATGGAGTAAGGATATGACCAGGCCCAGTCACATCGAGTCAGCCTTCTGTCCACACAGAAGGATGCATCTCCTTGGTCTTGGTCTCCACCTCTGCTTCTTACAGCTCTCTTCCTTTTAGATGAGGAATTATCCTTATATGACCATATTTCATATGCACACCTAGTCTATCACATCTTCGTGGCAACTAGTTATCTATTGTATTTCCTTGTATTAAAAATCTGTAGTTAACTTTCCTGTGCACTGATACTCAAATAAAACTTGATAGAGGTATGGTATTTTACCCCCTCCCAATTTTAAAAGAATACAAATTTGAGCATCTTCCACACTTTTATTCTTCTGTATCAGTAATCAGCCAGCTATAGCCAATCTGGCTGTGCAAATCTACCTCTTGACTTGTTTTTGTATGGCTTACATACTAAGAATAAGTTTTACATTCTTAAAGGTTATAAAAAGGAATAAAAGAAGAGAAAGAGAGGAAGAAGAAAAAATGAGAAGAGAGAAAAGGGAAAAATATGCCATAAAGACCTTATATGACCTATAAAGTCTACAATTCCACTGTGCAAAAATATTGTAGGGTCAGCACTGAGGTGAGCTATGAGCAAGAGATGCAAAGACTCCCATGTCTCATAAATCATGTTGAAGAAGTAAAAGTTTAACTCGACTCAGTCACAGATGTTCACAAGGGCTGAGCAGGTAGAATATAATACACCTGTGAACAGGCTGGAAGAAAAACAATGAAAAATGAGTGACAGGGTCTGTGGAAGCCAAAACCAAACCAAAGATATTTAGATTAAAAGCAAAAATCAAGTCCCTGGCAGTCAAGCAAAGCATTGACTGTCAATTCACAGCCCCTGGATTACAGGCAAGCATTCTGAAATAGAAAACAGTCCCTTACAAAAATGGTTCCCTGTCTTTCCTGAACAATGTATTCCAGTGATCTGAAAACCAATAAAAGGGCTTTTCCTGAGATGTCAGGACAAGTGTATCAATCTGGGAATATTAAATCAGGAGTAAGTTATTGAGGAAGGTGAGCTGCTCACCTGTCAGGGGATGTATGAATGAATGCATCCCATTCATCCTAGGCAACTTCTTGTCAAACAGAACTTAGAGAATGACAGGCTGGTTTCTCAGTTCCCCTACCCCATGTGTGTCATCCCTAGACCCTAGACCTAGAGCTCCCTTCATAATTAAGGGTAGAAGTTCTCCAACTTAAAGACATTTGTTAATGACATTAAGTACCAAGGGTGGTGTTTCATTAAGCTGCTTTTTTCCCCCTAGAGCTTTAAGGGATATCCTCACAGACTGGAAAAATGGATTTGCTTCATAGAGTAAAAAAAAAATCCTTCTGGAAGTTATCAGGCAGGTATTTTTTAGATAGGGAACTCTACATAAAAGATACAGAAGGTGTCAAGTGTTGCCATATATAGAGGCAAAGAAAACATGGCCCAACAGCAGGGAACAGGCTTCATTTAGGAATAAAACCTAGAAGGAGGCATCTGACCGGGGAGAAAGCCCATGAGAGTCAAAGAGTAGGCTAGGGGCTTTTTATGGGGCAAGGAAATGGGAGGATCCAGGAGTAGTCCTGTAAGCCACTGGTTGGTGTTCTAATGGCCAGGTCATCTAGGGGCAGGGCACTGGTGAGGAAGCATTTTCTTTCTTTGTTCCTTTGTTCTTTTTTCTGCATGACCTAATGGCCAGACCTCATGATCAGACCTCACAGTGCCCACATGAAGCACAGCAAGAATGTCTAAAGTCCAGGGATCTCCAGGGGCTCTGCAGAGGGGATGAAGGGAGGGCAGAGATGCTCACAACAACTCTGGCAGTGGGGCAGGTAAAACCCACAATGATTCCTGGGACCAACCCTAAGCCATGCTTCAATGTATACTGTTTAAAAAACGACTGGAAGAAGAAAATGTACAGAGATTTCCCAGTGAGCAAAAGAAAGACATTCAAAAGAAATGTACTGACAGGTGGGAGCAGAAACAGGAAGCTCTCGTGAGGCCCCAGGAGGAAGTCACTGAAGGGACCACCACTTCCCTGAGAACAAACACAGAGCAACTCATTTAAAAAAAGATGATGGTGAAAGGATGCTGAACCCTCTTCACAGCCGCAGAAAAGCCTGGAGGAAGCAGCAGAACCGTGTCCTAACCACGGGGACCAAGGGCGGCATTCAACACACAGCGCACATAAGATATAATGACAGTGGTTTAAAAGAAGATGACCAAGATGCTTTTGTGTTTTAAAACCAAGAGTTAGTACTAGCCAGACATGATGGCCCACATCTGTAATCCCAGTACTCGGGAGGTTGAGACAGGAGGACCGCAGGTTAGAATCCAGCCTCAAGACCCTGTTCCAAAATAAAACAGTAGTTACTTATTAGGGTATTGGAGACCCACGAGTGTGTGAAAAACCAAGTCACAAAATTACTTTGCTGAACAAGGATAAAGGCTGCCTTATGCATATGATGGGGCTGGTATTTGGCTCTAAAATATAAGGCAAAAACATTAAAGGGCCTAAATTTATTGCTGGGAAGTTTCTCAAAGCATTTTGCATGGTTTTGCTTTTGCTTTGCAAACCTCTAAATTCTTATGCGTGCCTGAGTCCAGAGAATAGCAGAACTCCTAAAGGAAAGGTTAAAAGGAAATTCTACAAGCAGATATTTGGACAACAGAGCCATTCTTCCTTTAGGTCATTATCAATACCCTACCTGTACTTGCAGGATAGGTGAAATCTTGAACATTCCTACTTGTCTGCCTGGTTTCTGGCCATTCTATGAATATAACCCTGATACAAATTAATACATTAGTTTTTTTTGTTTTCTTTTCCTATGAGTAATAAAGTAGGTATGGAGTTGGCGCCTCCCTTTGACATTCTTGAGTTCTAAGTCAGTGATGATACCACGGGAGCAGAAATGCTTTAGGAACATTTCTCCTAAATTCTTCCACAAGGAAACCTCTGATTAGTAGGGACAGAGAATGTGAGGGTGATGCCAATGGAGCTTAATTGTCAAAGGACGCAGACCTTGCAGACAGGCTGCCTCTGTGTCATTAGCAATCGGAGTTTGGAAATTGTATGTAACATAGAAGTAATTCCAAAAACACAATCAACACTCTTTTCATGGCTTCTTGATTGAAGTTCTTGATATCTGGCTCGGATCATGCTTGTTAACTAGTTTCTGTATTGCAGACAGGAGTAATTGGCTCAAGTTCATGGAGAATTGAGTGAGGGGTCATGCACAGGCCTGTGTGTAAAGGGCTGTGTGAGCCAGGCATGGTGGCTCACACTTGTAATCCCAGTATTAGGGAGGCTGAGACAGAAGGTTCCAGGACAGCCTCAGCAACTTAGTGAGACCCTCAGCAACCTAGTGAGCCTCTGTTTCAAAATAAAAAATAAAAAGGGCTGGAGTGTAGCTTGGAGTAAGAATGCCCCTGGGTTCAATCTCAGTAAAACACACACACACACACACACACACACACACACACACACACACACACTGGCTGTGTAACAGCAAAGGAAGTTGGAAATATAATGGAGTCCGCTTTGCAGTAAAGGTAGAAGTAATTCCTCATTTCTTAGTAAGGTAAGACAGCCTTAAATTCATGAATAAAACATTGAGGAAGTAGCAGTAGTCTAATGACTGAGGTGCTTTCAGAGGGGTGGAGCTTCTCTGAGCGGCATCATTACCATGTTGGCAAGAAGTACAGAAGTAGCCTAAACCTATTCCTACACTTGTGTGTCTCAGACTAAAGCATTCAGCACCTTACCATCACTCCCCAAAAAAGATGTCTTTAAAGAAATTTTTATTTATTTATTTTTTGTCCAAGGAATTAATCATATAGGAAGTGAAAGGGATAGGGAAATTCATGTATTTGCTTCCATTTTTCCATTTTCATTAGAAAGAGAAGCTAATTAAATCAAGCCTTGAAGAAGGTGCAGCTGTATCTCTTACACTGAAAATTAACTAGTATCTCACACTTCTCTGTGAAAGCCAATAGGTCCAATAAGCACGTAAGAATCAATCTTAACACAATTCCCTGTGACATAAAAATGTATACAGATTTCTTGGGTGACGCAAGAAGACTGGAGCTGTCATTTGTCTTAGCCCCTCTACCAACCCTGGAAGCATGTGCATATATGCCATATATAGATTAATTTAGTGAATCTAGGACTTCTAAAGTCAAAACAAAAGCAAATAATAATTGAAAATTATATAGTACCTACTGCTCTCTCCTTCTTTGTCCAAAGCTCTTCGTTTGGTTGCATATGTTTAAAAATATAGAATTTAAATATTACATTATTTTTCATTAGCAAGTTTCTTAAACACTGATATCCCAAGCTCCCCAGCTTTCTGATGATATTCTTTCTTATACTATTCAAAGACAATGGCTGACCACTCTCCATTACAACTCCCCATCTCCAAACCCACTATGCCCTTTGGTGTCTTGGGAGACTGACTATCTTGGGTTCCATGACTCAGTCTCAGTTTCCCTCTAAACTCCATTTGGGATCACAGGCAAGAGAACAAAGGTGAAAAAAAAAGAGGTTGGAGAGATTATCCTAACCGCCCCATCCATCTGGGTGTCCTCTGCAATCTTGGCTACACACAACTACAAGTGCTAGCAGGTGGGCCACTCTTCCATGACTCCAGCTTCTCCTAGACTCCGGTGACACAGCTCCTTCCTCCCAACATTTGGATCCATGGGCACCATTTAGCATCCACAGAGCTCCCCACTACTGCTGGATCCATACCATCTCGATTGGTTCCTTTAGCCCAGCTCCTGCCCGTGCTCCAGGATTCCATCTGTTTCCTGCTAGGATCCTTCCTGATACAGACCCACAATGGAGAGGAATCTAGCCTTCCTTGGAGGTCTAAAGATTTTAGGAGAGAAACTAAATTGCAATCTCCTATCAGGTCTGGTCTCAATTTCCTCCCATAGCTGAATTCTCAAGTACTCCATTCACCATGGTACCTCCTGAGGATGTGGTCTTCTTTACACCTACTCCCTCCTCCATAGAACTGTATCCCCCCCCCCCCACATCCCTCCTAAGCACACTACGACACACTACATTCCTCCCAACCACACTATACACTACTCCCAAGCACACTACTGGTAGCACACTACTAGACAATGGCTATCTCCTTTCACCCCCCAATTCTCTCCCACCTCCCCCAATTCTTTACCACCTCTAACTATCACCTCTCCTCCCAAGAGCTACTTCATCACACAGGGCATTATTGCTTTGTTTTTGTCTCAATTTTATCCTTAAAGACCATGCCCAGAGGTCTAGCTCAGGGCTTGGCAATTCACAACTCAGTAAGTTCAATGCCTTGTGTTTTTAAATAAAGCTTTATTACAACAGACATTATCTACAGTTGTGTCATGCACTGCAGAGTGGAGTGGTTGCAACAGAGTCCGTAGGGTCCACAAAGTCTAAAACATTGACTGAGTGGCTCTATACAAATAAAAGTTTGCCAAACCCCACTTTAGTCTTTCACAACTACAAAAAGCCATGCAGGTATTTTTCTAAATAAAAGTTACAGTCCTTCCTTAAGATTAATTTTCTCACTTATCGTGATATCAAGGTGAATATATGGCCAGCTTTTAAAATAATGATTTCTTTTTAGTACTCGGTATGAAAAACACTCAGTAAAGATTAGAGAAATGGCATTTTCTATATCCAGACTGTAGACTGAAACAGCTTTTCTGGGGTATTATTTAATCATCCTGAATATGTACAGAGCTTTTACTCCATTAATGCCACTTTTATTAATTTATCTGAAGGAAATGGGTAAGTATTGAGCCAAAATTTAGTTACAAAGATGTCATCATATATAGTTTGTAATCAGTAGGTAGAAAGAAAGAAATATAGCCAATGGCTACTGTAGATCTATTCAAATAATACTGCAAAGCAGTGAACATTTTTCTTTTTCCATAAAAATATGTTCATGGTGTATTTTCAAGTAAAAAAAAAAGGAAGGCAGGTAAAAATTCAAAATATGTAATACAGTCCTATCTTTTTTTTAAGTACACAGGCATACTTATGCATGTATATGTACACATACATACAAACAAAATGACCCAGAGTAATATACTCATTTTAAAACATAGTAGTCTCTAGGTGGAGAGAGAAAATTATTCTTTCCTTTTTTCTCTCTCTTCTTTGCCCATAGGAAATACACTGTACACATTACTAACTGTTTTGTGTTTGATGAGCTATTGAATAGCCTCGCTTGCCAGAGTTTTAACTGCCTGGTGCACGTGTGGGTTTTCTAAATAGCTCAAACCTCCTGCTTCCCTTTCCCTGTACAGTTGGTCATCCTCTCAAATATCTTACCGTCTAACTACTCAAACAAGCTCTGTTGTAGCAACAGCTGACATCCTGTGTAATCTATTGACGGCAAAGACTCCTGCATCCTCTGTATTAGATCAGGAAGTTGTCTGTTTGGAGGTGGGCTTTTCCCCCTCTTTTTAAACCTATTCTAAAAATAATCTATCAACGTAAATACAGATGACGGAATAAAAAAAAATTTGGTCTTCATCCTTCCGTGGTCTGGGAATTGTGGTCTGGAAATTCAATACAAAGGATCTGTTTTCTGAAGTATCTGGCACATACAGGAATTGTAAAGACTGGAGGGAGGAGATGGTGAAGTGATTTGCTGCCCGGAACAGCCAGATTCAGGGATGGGGGGGGGGATCTTTGACTTTACGGGACCACCTTGGAGCTGCCCATAGAGGAAAAAAAATGTGTCAATTTAATATGCAACTCAGGGCAAATAATTCTAAAGAAAAATGAAAGATGGAAATTTCTCCCAGGGATAATGTGGTTAATACTCAGAGCCCAGCAAAAAGACTAGAATGGCGTTAATGATATAGCCTTCTTTCATTGTGTAGGGCAATGTTCTGGTTTCATTAAGCATGATGTGATGGAAATAGCCCAGGCTTTGAAGCCAAAGGGACTCAAGCCTTTATGTCCCCAGCCATGTAACTTCCCAGCTGTGGACTTTTAAGTCATTTGCACTTGCATGAACCTAAATTTCCTCTTCTACAAATAAGAGAAATAAACCTAATATGAATTTTGTAATTTTAGTAATTATTTATGTTACAGAAAGTATGGTGCCTGGCACCCTACCATAAAAATTATAAAGGCTAGCTCCTAATGATATAATTGTAAACTATAAAAATATTATTTTAACACTACTTATCATAATAATCTTTGAATTTGTCTGGTTTTTCAAGCAGAGGAAAGCCTAAAGAAAATTTAGATGCTAGCCTTCAAGACAGTCATTAGGAGGTCTAGGCTGTAGTCTATTTCTAGCTAGTTCTTCCAACAACATGTTTTTTTCCAGCCTTTCAAATTAGCTGCTTGAGCAAACCTTCCATAGTCCACTGGCTGCCAGAGGTAGTAAAGAGAAAGGAAAAGCATTCTTTTTCTGTATATAGAACTGAGTCATGACCCATGCTAAGTCTAACATTATTCCTTTCATTGGATGCTAATAGTTGATCAAACTGCTTATGGAGAAGTCAACTCACTTTCAAGAAGTCTACTTAAGTGTATTGATTTTTCATGTCTAGAAGTGGGATCGATATATTCCACATAAACCATTACACTCCCTCTATGTATCTACATAGTACATTTTATTCTGCCTCTCTGGTAGTAGTTATCTTGTGGTTGGCTGCCTGTCTGCTAGGAAGAGGCCCTCTCTGTGGTTGCCTTTTGAGTTGTTTGGTTATTACAAAAGTCCTGTGAACGAATGTTGATAAAAGTTTGCAAAGAAGGAAACCGAAACAGACTTAGGGGAAGTACAAGCCAAATATCTTTCTTGTTTTTACATTTTTCACAGAAAGTCTAGGTGTGGCTCAAAACCTGTCTACACTTGGTTTGGTCTAAAATATCAGAATGGAAAGGTCGGTGCTAGTCTTAAATCTCTATCTGATAAGTGTTTATTTTTTAACTTACCTAACTCCTTATGGATCTACATTCTGTTTCTTCTTTGGGTGAACACACTGTCAAAGTCATTGAATCACAGCTATCACATGATTTTTCCAAGCTTAAAAGTTTCACTTTATAAACCTCTAGAAACCATAGACTATGAACAGATTTCTACTTTTGACTTATCAATCATATAGCATGATTATTTTAATTATTAACAAGTATTAAGAAAGCTCAGTTGAGCTTGTAAGGCCAACACCCCCCCTTTTTTTTTTGTGGTACTGGGGATTGAACTCAGGGGCATTCTACCTCCGAGCTATACCCCCAGCACTATTTTTTTTTTTTTTATTCTTTATTTTGAAACGGAGTCTCACTAAGTTGCGGAGTGCTTCACTAGGTAGCTGAGGCTGGCCGCAAACCCGGAACCTCTGGTCTCAGCCTCCCGAATGCTGGGATTACAAGTGTGCGCCACCACGCCCGGCAAGGCCAACCCTCTTATCAAAAACAAATTATTCCATCACTAAGGCTAATAATTCTTTCTTCTCTCCCTCTTTCTTTCCTTGCTTTCTTCCTTCCATCTTTCCCTCCTTTCTTTTTGTTCATCCTTTCTGGCCTTTGTCATTTATTCATCCATCCATGTACACTTCACAAAGACAGAGACTAGCTCCCAAAACAATCTTTGGCACATCATGAGCCTCCAATATATATTATTTGAATAATTATACAATATATATTGGTCATATAACCAGTTATTCTATTATAACTCCTTTGTGATAATGTGGCAGAAATTATTACTCTTCTGTATTACTATAACAGAAAGTGTTTTGGGAAGTAAATTATTTTATAGGTACTATTTGCAGAGTGATAATGTGCTACCTGATGTGGTAGACTAAGTGGCAAGCCAGACTCCATTCCATCTCTGATCTGCTGGAGCTCATAGTTGATTTAGGGTTACAGCCATTGAGCAAATAATCACACACACAGTTAGACTATCACGTATCTGTGGAGGAGAAGCATAAGAATGTTGTGAAGACACATCAGGGAGACCTAACTTTGTGTAAAAATAAATAGGTGGTAGTAGGGCCAGGTCAAGAAAAGATACTCTGAGAAACAATCAAGCTGGGCCTGAGGGGTGAGCCAGAGTTTACCAGAGGCAGTGGGACAGGGTGCAGACAGTTCAAAGGTGAGAAGAAACACATCTGGGTACTGTGAGAGAGCTCAGAAGGAACTTAGTGAGCAAGAGTGAGAGTGAGACCGAGAGAGTGAGCAAGTGAGAGAGAAGATACAAAGAAGTGTATATCAAGGAATATTTTGAAGGTAAATTAGGACTTGATATAGACAAAAAAAATGTCTAGGGTGGGCTCAAGATTTGAGGCTTAGTAATTAAATGGCTTTACTCATCCTTAGGATTTTAGTTCAGTGCATTAGTCTTTGGGTAGAGGGTGTTGCAAAGAGAAAAAGGCTAAAAATGTATACAAGTTCCTTAGCTTGCCAAGCAAGACCCGATCCCCCATGATCTGGCCTTTCCTACTTCTCCAATCCCTTTGCCAACATTGTGCTTCAAGCAGAGAATCTCAACACTCCTAATAGTTCTTGCATCTGCTTACCTTTCGTTTTCTAATCCCCTTTGCAAGGCATGTCCATCCACTCCTTTCCACCTAATTAACATTTCGACTTTTAACAATATTCAAGAGTCACTTCATTTCTGACACCTCTCAAAATAGAATTGACAAATTCTCAAATGCTTAGAGAGGCAAGGAGGCATATGCAAAGAGGGTCGCTGGTGTGTAAGTGAACTCTGTACTGCCCATGAGGTGGAAGCTGTGGTTAATTGGAGACTGGCTGCCCTACCTAAATCACTATTCAGCCTCAGCAAGTGGCTACAGTGAGAATTAGGAAGCTACAAGCTATAGGATTTGAGTTATTCAAATGAATCTTAAAATCGAAGATCCATGCATGCATAATGGGGTGTGTGTGTGTGTGTGTGTGTGTGTGTGTGTGTGTGTGTGTCTTCCCCCGATCTTTCAATATTGGCTCAAAAAAACATTTACTTTTTAAACTCTGAGCAGCCCATTATCGATATGCCACTTTGCAACCTCTGCTCCATAGATTTCATCTTCGGTGGGCTTATTTGTCCTTTGCATCTCCTAATCACCTTTACAGTGTCTCCTATGTCTTCATGTAAGATTCTCAAAGGCAAGCACTGTGGCCTAGGCACTGCCCCCTGCACCCCACAGCAGTATCTCTAATCCCTCGTCGTCCCAGGACCCTGAGCCCAGCATCAGGTGCATCGTGGGAGCTCAACAACTATTCTGAATTAATTCATGTGTACCATTAATCTTTCATTACGGATTTATTAAATGCCCACAATGTGAAATAACTTGCTGTACCATCCCAACACCAGCCGGGTTTGCCTGAAATACCTTCATTAGTGATTTATGTGTTGAGCTGGTTTCTCTAGCTGTCACCCCACTTAGATAACACATGAAATGCTTATCATTCATTCATTGAAACTGAATTTGTCTTTTCATATTCACTCTCTGCTAAATCGCTGTCCTTAGATGCAGGTCACTGTGCTCCGACTCGTAATAATGTTGCCAAAACAGTCTGTAAAATGCTGTCTCCGGACTCCTGAAAAAAAGATGCTGTAGAAAAGAGAATTGATTATAAAATAATTGAATACATTGGGGTGTATCTGGCCATCTGTTTAAATGGAATTGACTCAGTAAGGGTTACGAATGCTCATTTTGTTCAGGGAAGAAGGATGCTGAGAGATAAAGAGGAGGAAAGGAAGGGACATTTCCATCTGTCATGGGGTGTCAGGTGGAAAATGAAAGACTGACTTCGATTTTCCAAGCAGAACCAGGCTTATGCATAAGCAAAGAGAATGCTGGTTTAAGTATGGGGAAAGTCCCTGGAGAATTTAAAAGAACCCCCCCCCCTCCTGGAGACTTCCTCCAACTCCAACATATTACGAACCAGAAGTTGAAAACTCACAGAATCAATATGCTGCTTAAATAATATGGCAGAGTTTTCTAGGAAGGAGAGGAATCCTATTCTCTGCGGCTAAAGGATTCCATCTGATAACTGACCCATTGTTGCTCACTTTTGGCGTAAGAGAGGAAGGTGGCGAGGACAGGGTCTGCTGGGGACATGCTGAAGTGGGGTGTGGTTTATAAGCAGAGGCTGAGTGAGGACCCTAAATCTTATCTCAAGGGAAGAAGTAAGGAGGGGGTGAGGGTGAAGAGACAAACTCAAATTTCAATGAATGTGAACAGGCGATGGATGTGCTGCCCACATTAATATGACACCTAGAAAAACTATACATAGGATATTAATCACTAATGAGGAAATGTAGGACATGACGACTGGGTAGAGGGGATCGTTGTACATAAGAGGGTTTTGTGAAGCCTCTCCCATGATTTCTTGTGCATGTTTATTTCCACTTCTTTTCACTATAGCACATATCCTTACAACTTATAACTTTAAAGGTATATCTTAACATGCAAGGAATCGGTCCCCATGATCATGTCTGCACCTGCCATGGT
Organism: Graphiurus murinus; assembly: GCA_004027655.1. Classification (NCBI taxonomy): domain Eukaryota; kingdom Metazoa; phylum Chordata; class Mammalia; order Rodentia; family Gliridae; genus Graphiurus; species Graphiurus murinus. The sequence goes on along the minus strand of PVLC010007168.1, from coordinate 45,630 downwards.
GACAATATTGTCACTGCACTGGAAGGAAACGTCTGTTTCTTCCAGCTGGCCTCCCTCCCCTTTTTCTTTACCTTTATGCACTTGGCTCCTCATTAAAACTTCCTTCCAGTGAACTATTTTACTTAATTAAAAAAAAAAAAAAGAAAAGAAAATTTCTCCAGCTGGCAGCTTCATCAGTTTCAGGTTATACCACCTTGAACCACCCACATTAACCTCTAAAGCTTCCATTTCTTTTTACTGTAAAATGGAGCTAATAATAATATGGGGATTAAGAGAGAAAAGCCATGGGGGCACTGAGTACAGCGTCTGCACACAATGGGTGCCCAATAAATGTCAGACACTCTGATCTGGTAGCTTTCCCAAGCCATTCTCATGTGTTCACCTTGTTCTAGCTTAAAGCAGTTAACCACAAAGGGTGCAACTCAGCACCAGCCCAGCACGCCGTCTAAATGCGTAGGCACTGTAACCTGGCACCAGTTGCTGGCAATGCTCTTATCCTTTTTCTTGCCCATAAACCTCCCCTAGACACTGATTTGTCTCATTAAAAATGACATACACAGAGAAAAAAGAAGAGCATCAAATTGAAAGAGGAAATTAGCACCAGCCATGCCTAATAGAAAGGCAGGTTTACATGGTTCATTAGACCAAAAGGTGATGGAAAAATTCAATATGATCTCAGGTCAGGCACCTCAATTAGTTAAAGCTTCCAGAAACATTGGAGTTAGCATGACACATATATATGCATGGGTATGTATATCAAGTGGATATATATGTGTGTATGCAATTTACTTATAAATTATTTCATATGTTATATAATTAAAATGTTTAAAAGATCACATCCTTGCGTCTTAGCAACTTAAAACATGGATGTTCATTTTCTCTTCAGTAAAGTGAAAATAACTTCCCTGACTATCATCATAAAAGTTGTCATTTCTATGGGAAGGAAACAAAATAATACAGCCTCCTTTTCAAATAGCTCTTTTGGGATCACCAAGTAATGACATAGGGGTGTTTTAGAGGTCATGCAGAAATACCACAATAGGACAGCCAGCAGCAATGTGGGAACAGTTATTCCTCTGTCAATCCTAGAGGAATAACACAAACTTCCTTTCCGAAAATCTCATACACAGCAAAGTAAAAATGGTTAGTGTATCAGACCAGCTCTACCACATGCTAGGTTCCTTCCAGGATCATGTATTCAAGATTGTTTGGAAAACGTTAGGATACAATTAAATAACTTCAAAAAGTTCTTATTTTTCACTTTCTTAGCTCTTCCAACCATTCCCATCTCCCAAACCTAGAAGGAACCCCATCCCTTCATTCCACCCAAAGACTCCAACTCCAACTCAAGTCTCATCCACGCTTCCTCTGAGTCTACTCTGAGTTCTCTCATGAGGCCTGCCCCTTTCTCAACACCACCACTGTCTAGCTCCAGATTGTCTAATGATCCAGTGTGCATGAGTTGACCAGCCAACTAAATAGATGTTCCTTGAAGGCAAGAAGAGCACTTCAGTGTGGCCGTGCTAGGTGCACTGGGAAGACTGCATATCCACACATGTAACTGTGAGAGAAAACAAGGCAGAAAGTGGCAGCAGATAGGGTCAGAGGAGTGACAGGCTGGGTTGACAGGGTGCATCGAAATGGCAGATCAATGACCAGACTGAGTTCTCCTGGGAGGCATATAGCTGTTTTATTAGAGGGACTTCAGCAATGAAATGAGTCCGATGTTTAATGTTTTTAACCAGTGGGAGGACACATGTGTCTTATTTTATGCACCTGAAAATTGGGGTGTATAATTAATTTTTATAAATCAAAATGTAATATTGAAACATAGGTGAGAAGTTGTTGTATTAAGGGAACCCTATGATTAATCCTGTAAAAGCAAATATATTCATTCTGTCTCAGGATCCTAAATTTGGGAGCATAACACTTACTTAAAGCAGGGACAACTGAAACTGAAATTTTTAGATTAATGATATAAATAAAAGAAATCTCTCAAATTGTCCATGGCCTTGAGCACGCTCAATAATGTAATGCAAGCATAGAAGTGGACTTAACCGAAGGGGATGGACGGGGCTGTGGGGGGGCACCCTAATGCACATGATGTACTTTCACAAATATATCAAGGTCAATCGCTAAACTGAACTTGAGAAGGAGAGAGGGCAAGGGAGCGGGGTGGGAACTGGGGAAGGGGTTAAATGAGAAATGTGTGCATGTATGCCTTTATCAGCTTGTACCTAACAAAGATGTATGTTTACAATGCACCAATTATTATATATATAAAAAATAATGTCAAGAGGACAAATGTTGATTCTGTGCTGTGTAGAGTGTAGGGAAAGGAGGGAGGGAGAGAGAGATCCATCCATCCAAGGGAATGGTTTAAAAACAGGTAGGAAAATATGCCTGCCCTAGAGCACTTAAGTTCTGGGTGTGGTTTGAACTAAATAATAGCATAATGAGGTAATAGGTAGCAGAACAATAAGTGGTGAATTCAACTCAGTGATTTTAACAGAAATGCATTAGACAGTTCAGAGGAGGGCAATGTGGCTCCTCTGACAATGTGGAAGGGCTAATTGTGCAAGGCTCTAAACCCTTGGCTCTGGAAGCCATGGTCCAGAGGTCATAAATGGGTCCTTGAGCTCCATGTTTATGTAAAACACTCTTGGGTTCAATAGGAAAAAGGTGTGTGTGTGTGTGTGTGTGTGTGTGTGTGTGTGTGTGTGTGTGTGTTACTGGGGATGGAATTCAGGGGCCTTCTACCTCTGGGTTATAATCCCCAGACCTATTTTATTTTTATTTGGAAACAGGGTCTCACTAAGTTGCTGAGGCTGTCTTTGAATCTGTGATAGATACTCCTGTCTCAGCCTCCCAAGTACTGGGATTATAAATTCGTGCCACCATGACTGGTAGAAAAGGTATTTTTAGTGAATAGGCCATCAAAAAAGGAAATCTGCTTACTCATAAGACAATGAATTTCTCACATTAAAAGCCTCCTGTCACTAGATAATAAAAATAACAATAATGGTAGTAGCAGTAGTGCTACTGTGACCGGGCCCCATGCCAGATGCATTATCACATTTATTGTTTGTGATAACCTGAGAAGATAATAAAGATAACAACAGGTGACAGGTACTGAACATTCACTTTGCTCAGTTTCTGTCCTGATAGCTCTATGTACATAACTCAGCTTAATCCTCACAGTGGCCCAGAATGTTGTTCTACTTTTACCTCCATATTACAGATGAGGAGTACGAAGTCTCTGAAGTGGTCAGTAACTCAACCAAGGTCACCAAGGTAGTATGTGGCACAGGTGAAATGCAAACCCAGGTCAACCCAGGTCCAAGGCCCATGCTCTCAAGACCAGTGCTGTGTGTCTTCTATGGAGTGTTTTTACCTTTCAGAAACATTGTCAAAGAGATACTTAAATCGGGAGGTACTCTGAACAAGGTGTCCATCCTCATCCCAATTCTCCAAGTTGTTTCAAAAATTCTATGAACCACAATGAATAGATCTAGTAGAGTCAGGCTCTCCCCTTCCTACTATAAACATAAATTTCTACTTCTTTACCTTACTTTGATTTTCAATACAATGTTTAACACACCTGGTGTTAAAGTACTTATGTGTTTACATGTTTGTCTATTTCTTATCCTAGACTGAATTTCATGAGTTCAAGATCTGGGTTTTGTTTACCTCTGTATCTCTAATGCCTAAAATAGCAGCTTTTTTTGACAGACAGAAAGATGAGAATGAATGGATAGATGTCTAAGATAGTAGATATGCATAGAATTTTGTTTGGAGCAGGACACTCACTGGAGCAAGGATGTGAGACAATTTTTAGAAGTGTGTATCCACACAGCAGTGAACTTATCCGGTCTGGATGGGAAGAAGAGGAGCTCAAGAAAGCAAGGGCAGTTAACTCTGCAAAAGCAGGCTAGAGCCAATAGGCAGAGAGCCCAAATGCCAAGACAGTGAGCCAGGGGAAGAATAGAAAAAGCATCTTCCTTCAGTTGATTGAATGAGTTGATCTGGCACTTTCGGTCACACCCCCAGAGTCGAGTCATCTGCATGTTTAGGGACCCTAATAGCTAATCTGGATGGAATTCACATTCTTCACAATTCCCTGGCTGGGAATAATGGGGCTTTTATTTTCCTCAAAACAATTGGCTTAAAATCTGAGGTAGAAAACAAGAGAAAAAGCAACTGCTCCATTCACAGGGCCCTAAGCACTGAGACTGAAATCTAAGGCCTGAGGGAAAGAGGACCTGAAGACTCAAGGTCCCAGTTTTGCCTTACACTGGTCAAGCCATCTCTTCCGGGTGTCTTTCTCAAGCTAGAAGGAACCTGGCCATTTCTTCCCCCATGGGCAGAAGGTGGAGTTTAAGATCTCTAACCACAGGTCCCTTCCCTGTGGGATGCCAAAAAATGAGATAGAAATAATGGTAGCTGTAAGCACAGTTATTGCTTATTGTATGTCTACCGCACACAGGTAGGTACTCATGCATGTAATGAGTCCCTCGCCTTACAACAACACTGTGAATGGCTGAGTCAGTTTCTCAAGGTCATACTTTCACTCAGTGGGAGAGACATGGCATCAAAACAGATCTATCAGGTTCCCAAACCTGTTTTCTTCTGAAAGGACCACATTCCTACATGATAGTGGGTGACAGGTCTGTGGCTGCCAGGCCAGCTGAGCGATGACTAAGGGGAAAACAGGGACTGGATGCAGGGTGATCAAGGAGGCTAAAGAAAAGGAAGGGGCAGGGAAGAGTCTAAGAGGAAACTGTCAGAGCCAGAAGCCAGAGGGAAAGGTACCTTAGAGACAGAAGACCTAAGCCAGGAGATGGTGGACATACACCAAAAGGTCACACATGACAGCTGTATATAAATGCCTGAAAGGTCACAAAGAATAACTGATTTATCTTGTGTTTCAAGGGAAATCAAAACCAGGAAGTACAAGTATTCAATTTTAATTTATGAAAATACTCTGGTCGTCCATGATGATGCTCTATCACCGTCTCTAGCTTTGTTGGCCTAAAACTCTTCCTAAAACTTTCCTCTTCTCTACCACAACATTCTACAATGGCTGTCCTTCCTTCCTGGCAGTAAGAAAATATAATGCAGACCCCTTCTCCCACACTCTCATGCCTGACCCACCCAGCCCTGTCACAACCTTGAACATTCTGCCCCAAATCTTCCAATAACAATATCTGCTTCCTCTCTCCCTCCTCCCCATCCCTGTGTGACTGTTAGTTGACCTCATCCCAGTATTTTTCTATAAAGGTTACACTGACCCAATAGCAGGTGGACTGAAGTTCTTTTCAGACCCCATCCGCATCTCTGTGTCCTTTAATAAACTCCTCCTACTTGAATCTTTGGTCTGTCCTCTGTACCAGCACACTCCCTAAAACCTGACACTGGCCACCTTGACTGTGACCATGGTGATGCAGATGCAGGATGAAAGAAGCTAATCAGATCTCTCCCCACGGGGAACAAATCCCAAACCCTTTCTGATTGTGCACTTGAGAAGCTACTAGAGGTCCTGTTTTTCACTAAGTAGAGAAGCCAATCTGAAAGAAAAAAGGAGAAGATTTAAAAAGTTCTGAGTGGGAAACAGGAAAGGAGGAAAGACTGATTTTCAATTTCCACTCACTCCTGAAATTTGCCATTCCAAGTTTTGTCAAGAGAACTAGTAAACATAGTTTTTTGCTTAAACAAGTTGGAGTGTTTCACTTGCAAGCACGAGATCCTTTATTATTGCAGAGGCACTCGTCTATCCCTATGCACAGGGACTGAGGAGAAGGCATGAGCTGCCTACCTTGGGTAATGCCTGTAAGAGAGCCTTAGATGATGATAAAGACACAGGCTTTATTAAGATGATCTTTACTGTGCCTCAGTTACCTCTGCATGTGTCATTTGCTTCATTATTTCTCCAACTCCATTAGCATACAGTGTCATCTGTCCATGGCTCACTTATGAGACCTTCTGGGTGGATTTCACAATCACTCTGATAAAGAACATAAGAAGGCAGCAGGGGAATATGCCTTTATTATCAAGCCATGTCATGGCATGGTGTACAATCAGATGCTGCAGTTTGGGGACATTGTCAGAAACACCAAGAGCCAGTACTGTACTATGAATGAGGCTAACCTGAATGAAAATGAAGTGACCAAGAGTGGTCAGCTCACTTTTCTAAGCATGTTAGACCTCAGGAAAGTTTTCTTTGGTGAATAAGGAAGTCCAGATTGTGTACCTCCTTATTGTCTGCATCTGTCCTATTATATCAACTCTTCTCTGCATCAATCCATGTTAGAAAAGGAAGTGAAATTCCTGACATCTTACAGTTGTTGTACATAAAAATAAAGACTGAGAGAGTTTACTTATATGTCACAGCCAAGACTTCTGAAGTTCCTACTCCCTGTAGAGCTCATAATAGACTTGTATTATAGGATATACATGAGCTAAACAGTTTCTGCTTTACCTTCTTTTGAAATACAAAGCAGGCTTCAGAGAACAGAGTAAGTGGGTAAATAGCACCAACAGAGTAAATGACCAACCCAGAACTATTCAAGCACTTCGCAAATTTATAAATGCTTAGGGAATTCTCCATGGCCATTATACCCCAGGATTAGGTTGATGGCTAGCTCTGAACACTTTTCTGATATAATCCACTCCCTCTCCCAAACTAGAATAATTCTTGGTTAACTTAAGAATAGGAAATCACAATGAGCACAGTATGCATGTTTCAAGCCGGCATTACAGTTATGAGGTAGCCACAGTAGTCTCTGAGTGTCTAGAACTTTTGGAAAGATTGGAGCTGGCTCAGAATGTGCAGCACACCAGTGTTCTCCTGCCCTTGGCACTCCCAAGAAGCTCCAACACTTGACCAATTACCAAGTACTTCCTGTTCTACAGATAGGCTAAGCTATAAGGACTCTGGACCAAAACTAACTCCAAAGATTTTTATTCTGCACCAGTCCAGAGAATGCTTCTTTAGTTGACCCTACTCTGTTGCTCACAAGTCTGCAAGCTCCTGACTCATCCTTAAATGTGAAGATCTTCTCTATCTCATGACAGGTGCTTGATAACTTTGATTTTCAGCATAGTGTCAACAGATTCAAACTTAACCAGGTGCTGTGTCCAGAGTGTACTGCATCAGAGGCCAGTACTTTTTTTTTCTTATATATTTTAAGCTTTGCTGGCTGTACAAATACTCAATTTTGCCATAGTCTACATAAATGAACAAGAGTGCCTGTGTTCTAAAAAAATTTTATTTGTGGATACTGAAATTTGACTTCAGTAAAAGTTTTACATGTCACAAAAATTACCTTTCAACTATCTAATAATGCAAAAAAAAATTCTAAATAGCTCACAGGCTACACAAAACAGGTGGTGAACTTTGGTTTCTGGTTCCATATATGATGAGCTTAGAAATCATCCCTTCTGCCCTTGCAGTAAGAGAGAAGCTGAAAGACTGGAAACCAACAATTGTTGTTAGGTCCATCAGAGCAGTGAGATCACAGAGCTCATCACCACTGCCCAAACAGGAGAGAGGAGTAGATTCAGGCGATCATATCTTATTGTGTGTGTGTGTGTGTGTGTGTGTGTGTGTGTGTGTGTGTGTGCGCGCACTCTAGAGTCCATTGCATAGGAATACTTAAAGGGTAATCGACTAAGCCTGACCAACCTTCAGAGAAAATAAACTCATGGATGTTCATCCTTGTAGGAGCCCCAACATTTTTTAAGTTTTATCTGTCTTACAGTGAGAACTTAGTTCTCACTGTACAGAGTAAAACCAAAACCAAAAACACCCCACAGCTTTCAGCAGTACCCAGGGAAAAGTAATAATTTTAAACACACCCAAACTATTCTGTCTTCCTTGACAAGGCCTACCCTCAAAAGAAGCTGTCTCACCAGAGCCTAATCCACTGGTCTTATCAGAACCTATTCAGCCCCCTCAACCCTTTCTGTCTCATCTCAGGGGTACAAAAAAAATCTAAAAACATTTGTGAAGATTTTATATAGTTTAATGTATTAATATTTAATTTTCTCTGCATAAAAGTACCCAAACAAAGTCAAAAGACACATGGGAAATATATTTGCAACTAATGGAAAATCAATTTCCTTAAACCATAAGAACATCCACCAAAATTAAGCAACCCAACAGAAAATGAGAAAAGGATACAGACAAAGAAATAAAAAGCTCTTGAATCTGTAATGATAGAGACTCATCAAAGACTGAGACCTGTTCAGAGGACTATTGAGGGCTTCTTCTCTACCCTCTACTGTACACTACGAATGGCAAGAATCAGATACTATTCATAAAGGAGTCTTTAGGGGGACCTGAGACAAGAGACAAAACAAGGACATCAGAGGAAATTTTAGTCTCCTGACACCTATAGCTACAGCACACAATAAACACAGCTCAATTCCTGGGGAGATACATAAAAGAAGAGGTGGTGGCTTAGAACTGGCCCATGGCCATCCCTAACCAACCCCTGGGCTAAATGTTAAGTTGGTTCCAGCACCCTCATGCCTGCCCATGCTCACCCTCCTAGCAGCTCACATCAGTCTCTATGGTAGCCGAAAGGAAGCTCTGGCTCATGTGAGACAACTGACCCTCAGCCTACCCAGAGGGAGGAATTATGGGTGGCCTGTGGACATATCCAACTACAGTTCTTCCATTTTTAATCATTTTAATTATTTTTACAGCATATAAACTTTAAAAAGAAATAGAATTGTGAATTGTGCAGCTCTAAACACAGATACATATGCATCGGACTGATAGTTTGGTTTCCATTCTTTTGGGTATATACCCAGTAGTGGTATTGCTGGGTCATATGGTAGGTTCACTCCCATTCGTCTGAGGATCCTCCATACTGTTTTCCACAGTGGTTGCACAAGTTTGCAATCCCAACAACAATGTATTAGGGTTCCCACTAACTATGGAAGTAGCCAAGATGTCCATCGACAGATGAATGGATTACAAAACTATGGGATATGTACACAATGGAATTTTACTCAGCCATAAAGAAGAACAAAATCATGTTATTTTCAGGGAAATGGATGCAACTGGAAAACATTATGTTAAGTGAGATTAGCCAGTCACAAAGAGTAAAGAAGCATATGTTCTCCCTAATATGTGGATGCTAGGGAGAAGATGGGGCATAGGAGGGTCTCCAGATGAAAGGAGAGACCTTCGATAAGCAAAGAAGTTGATTTAATCGTAGGGGATGGACAGGGCAGGGGGACACCCTAAAGCACATGATGTACATACACAATCATATCAAGGTCACTCACTGAACTGAACCTGAGGGGTAGGGAGGGGGAGGGAACGGGGTGGGAATTGGGGAAGGGGTCAAATGAGAATTGTGTGCAAATATGTTGTTAACAATTTGTATCTAACAAAGATGTAGGCTTACAATACACGAATTACTACAATAAAAAAAAAAGAAACAGAATTGGAGAGATCTCTTCTAGACCCTGTTCATATGCATACAGTGGCAGTCATTAAAGTAGATGGCAACCGCAGTCTGCTTTTTTAAGTCACCACTTCCTGGGCATCTTCCCCCACTGCTGTACAGTCTTTATGGTGACAGTTTTGAATAGGTATAGAATGCTTGATAGAGCAACCAGAGACCTTCAAGAGAAGCGCTTCTTTTTTATCAGAATAGTAACTCGGAGCATGAACTATGTCCAGGCTGGCTTACAGCTATCCATGTACTTCGGCTCATGGGTTGCTGCTTCTTACTAAAAAATAAAACCACTGGAGAAGAACCAACAGGATTCTGTACCAAAAATGTCTCCGATACATTTTCAGGAACAACTTGTTTCCCTCAGCTTTTCCGAAGCTTTCTACTGTCAGTGGGACTACACCTATGTTTAGAAGCCTCCACTAACTATGGACGCCAAAGAACCAAATTTGGTTACTTGTTATGCTCCGGCCTGTGCTTTAAATATTGATAATGGTGGATTTCAAGAGGCACATAAAAGAGCCCTAATAGCACCAGCTGGCATGAGGCAGGAGACACACCAGCATTTTAAAAAATGTCCTCCCTGTCACTACAATTCTATTCACTAACAAAAGCCCTGCTGTTTTCAACCAACTGCGGGTCCAGCACATTGCACTTAACTAGGGTGGCGGTTCTGCAAGGCAGGCGAAATGTTTACCAGGATGAGATGAGCCAGGAAACCCATTTCTTTTATCCTCTCATCAAGATGAAAAGAGGGACTGTGGCCATGAAAGACTGAGCATTAGGACCTGATCCCTGTGCCGTCACCTCCTGTTACCTGCATGAAAGGAGGGATTGTTTCAGTTTGGAGGGTGGGGGAAGCTTCTCCTTGATTGTCCAACCCTGGTGCTATTCATTCATAGGCTCTTTGTCAACCTAAGTTACTTTGCCATATGTTCCATTTATTCTCTGGTTCAGATTACAATGTACGGTGCTTTCTGCCTTATTCATCTAATTGTGATTTCATTAATATTTTGTCTCCATACTTCTGTACAACCTAAGGCTGTGGTCTTTGGAAATAGGTACCGTGTAATCTTTGTTTATGCCCCAGAATGGAGACTAGTCTTTCATACCCAGTGGGCACTCATTCTTTATGGAATAAAAATGCTACGCAATTGAATTTTATCTAGATAGGATAATAATAAAAATGCTAACATTTATTGAGTAGTTAATGAGTATTTAATTGTGTATTAATTGAGTATTATTGAGTATTTAATCCTTAAAAAAAACTATCCAGAGCATTTAAACTTTGAAAAGTGCCTGACAACAATTCTATGTAATAGGTAGTATTAATATCCTGATTTTACAAATGAGAAAACTGAGGTTCACAGTTACATAACCAAATAGACAGCTGAGATTAAACCAGTGTGTCTGCCTCTGTAGTTTAGTCTCTCACCCCTACGTTGAACAATCTTAGGAACTTCTTTTTCCTAAGAAAAAGTATATAATTCTCATGAAATTTCCTATGATACTTAGATATTAGGAGTCCTTACATTTCATTACTACCTGTACTTATTTCCCAAGAACTGCTTGGTAATGATACTTATTATAAAAGTCAAAGTCCTTCTTAAAAAAGCAGAAAGACCACTGCAGAAGTAAAGAATGCAGGCTTCCTGGAATACTCAGAAAAAAAAAATGGCTAGCTTACTAAGCCACGAAGAAAACTGCAATAAGAAGCCGGTTCCATTGCTGGACTCTCTCATTGTTCATACGGTTCTTTTTCCTGGAGAAACTGACATTAGCTTTCTTGTGACTCACAGTTAAGCTGGTTTTTGTCCAACTCTTTAGAGAAACAGAAATGAATTACTCCTCTTTAGACAATTACCTGGTTGATATCTGAAGGTAGTTGCTTGGATGCCTGTTTTAAAAACCAAAAGCATGATATTTCTAGTACAATTCATTTTGAGTACATTGAATTTATAAGTCATTTTAAAGTAATAAATAAATAAATAAGCTACAGATGGATCATGATGAAAACAAATAGTGAAACCATAAAATATTAGAAGAAAAATGACCGCGTGTCAAGGTGAATGAGGTCTTTCTATGACATAAAACCTGGATGCCATTTTAAAAAGATTAATAAACTAGGCTCTATAAAATTTTTATCTTTTCTGCATAGAAAAAGATCATAAACAAAGTGAAAAGTCAAATAGGAAACGCAGTTGCAACTAATGAGAGGCTAATATCCTTACTATAGAGAGACTATCAAGAGTTAATCCAAGAGAAAAACGAGCAAAGAATATAAATGGAAAAAGAAATGAAAAGACTCTTTAACCTATAGTATGATACTCAACCTCTCTCAAAGTAAGAAAAATGCAAATCCAAGTTACAAAACACCATAATTTGTACTAGTTTGTACCAGTGAGATGAGCAAAGACCAAAAAGTTTGACAATGCAATATAATGAGCAAGAGTATGAGAAAAAAAATATATTCTCAGAACTTTGTTAGTGGAGTATATACTGGCATAATGCTTGTTTATTATGCTTAAAGAGAGTATAGATCTGGCAGTATTCTCAGAGTCCTAAAAACAACCCTTTGACTCAAAATAAATTCTGATTCGTAGAGTTCTTTCACATCTACACAAAATAACATTATTTCCAAGAATATTCATTAGTCTTGTTTATAATGGCAAAATATTAGTTTCTAACAAATTCCATCCAAGAAAGTGTAGTCAAATAAATGTGATACAAACACACTCATCAGGAGAATAAACAATGGCACATCCATGCAATTATATGGGAGGCAGTTGTTAAAAATAGTGAGGCAGCTTAAGTATGACTTGGAACGATATCCAGGAAACAGTGATTTTTCTTCCCATTTTGGCTCCCAATCATTCAGCCCCTTTCCCAGACGCAGCCACTGTTACCAAGCTCTATCAGTATTTTGCATAGACTTCTGGAAATGTGGTCTCTGCATACACATACATACAGGACTATATATTCTAATTTCTGTTTTTAAGCAAATGAGACAATTCCAGACACATTTCTCCACAATTTACTATTTCACTTAACAATGTTCATTACCTATCTTCAAAGTAATTCCAGAAGATACTGACCAATAAAATACACAGCAAAATGACTGGCAAGAATATTTTTATTCTCAGGGTAATGAATGCCAATCACTGCACATTGCTGTTTAATCTACTTTGAGACACCTTATGTTTTAATAGAAGAATGTGTGCATTTGACATACTGCTCCTTACTTTTCCTGTGTCCTTGCTGTTTCTTTTCTACTGTTGCTGTTTTAATTCCCCCCCCCCCCGCCCCGTAGGCTATGTTTTGTATTCTATACTCATTTAGAAGCCAGTATCCTGTTTTACTTATATAAATGGTTATCAGGCTTCCTAATTTTAATTATATGAATGGTTATTATAAATATTTTCCACAAGCACAAAAGCATTATCTAATCATAACAAACAAATAAAATGTTTTACTATGTTTACAGGTAGCAAGAAACTTGGGGCTTAGCCTTCTCTTACCCCACATTCCTTGCTCCATTTTCCAGCTTTCATTAATTTATTTGGGTTCCCAAGCCTAGTCACTACCTTGAGTGTATATAGTTTTTTTTTTTTTTATTCTCTTTTAAGAACCTCTTCTTTGGTACTTTGTATTCTACTTTGTTTCCATAGTTACAGCAGTTATTACCATCAGCTCTTAGGCTGGCCTTTAGTATTTTTATTCTTCTGACCTTAAAGTTCAAGCAAAGCTGAATGATGATGCTCTGGGGACCCCTGCACTGAGTAGGAAGCTAAAATAAATTGCTTTTTAAATCCCTTCCCACTCCAATGTACTTTGTAATTGTATACAATGCATCTACAGTGTTTGTACACCTAGCACGTATATATATTTTAATAGTACAAAGACTTTGCATGTTAGATGTATTACTTGGCTTGTTTACATACTCTTTAGATCTTAAAAATGCTAACAACAACAACACAAAAACAACAACAACAAAAATGCAGAAGAAGCATCTAGTGGTATAGCTTTTTAGAATTCAGACTTTTTAGGCAGATTTCAGGGCTCAAATCTGGCGTCTGATACTATGTGACCTGGTGCAAACCACTTAGCTTCTCTGTGCCGCAACCTCATCTGTGAAATAGGGATAAAAGTTCCTCAGAGGGCTATTCTCAGCTTTAAAAGCCAGAAAACTCTTACAAGAATGCCTCAACAAAAATTCCCTTCTATTACGAAGCTTTTCTTTTGCTTTGTTGTTTCTTTAGCACAGTGGTGTTTTTATTAATGTACCCATAGCTGCCATTTATACCTTTTTGCACTTTCCAGCTCTTAACCCCTCTCATTCTTGATCCCTTGTACATGATGACGCTGATGGATGAAAGGAGAGATGCTACTTCTCTACTCTCCCCAAAAGTCCTGCAGTGACCACTTAGAGAAGATGGCCACAACCCTGCCATGCAGAGTCACAACCCCACCATTAAGGGGTCCCTTTCGTGGGCCAAATTATTTAACTGCAGTTGTGCTCAGGGTGTTTGTTGATCTGCCAGAGAGCCAGACAACTGTTTTGATGTTCTAAGTGGACTGCTGGGAAGAAACGCCAATTGTTCCTGTCGGTGAAACTCATCACAGAAAAGAGCAGCAAAGCCAGGAACAATTTACCTGGGATGGAGACTGTTCCACCTGCACATGATCTCACTGTAGTCGCCCATGGAACATACCGTCCTCACACTGCTGGCGAATCAGCACCAGTCGCCACACCGGCACCCTAATGCCAGCAGGTATTGACGCTTGGCAGTCCATTTTCTCAGAGGCTTCATCAAGGGGACATTCTAAAGGCAGCGGACATTTACTGAGTACCACTGTATACACAGTGGCACATCTCACGTGCAAGCAGCAGTAGCTTTGTTTCTCCTGTATACTCTAACCTCAGTTATATTGCAGCACATTTCAGTGAGGTTGGGCAGACAGCAAAGACATGAACAAGTACACCTAGATGATGTGATACGGTAATAGGGTTATGGAGAAAAATAGTATCTCTTCTCTCAGGCAATGCATCTTCTCTCCACTGATGTTTCCAGCTGTTTCAACATCTGACGCTACAGCAATCACTCTTGCGATGCCTTCACTAACATGTTAACCCTGCAGTACCAGGTGGCCTTTCCTCCCCCAAAACACTGACACTGGTGAAGGGACCGTCACAAAGAGCCAAGAAAAGCAACTGCCATTCACTGTGCAGAAAATGAGATTACTGTGGATCCTTTTCTTGGCTTCATTCCTCTCAGTTCATACAGTTTGTATCTATCCTGTCTTTGTGATAGGAGCCAGGCCTTATGACAGAGTATTTCTTTGATTTCAAGTGCTTAACTAAAAAGCAGACCTTACAGCGACTTAGCCTTCAATATTAAGAAGGAGAATTTGAATCCTGTGTGAAGGATGCATCTCTTAAAATGTGGACCTTTAACTATGAACTCATTTAATTGAAATAGACTGTGCTTATTTTCTTCTGCGGCTTATTTCTTTTTTTTTTTTTGCGGTACTGGGGATTGAACTCAGGGGCATTCTACCTCTGAGCTATACCCCCAGCCCTATTTTATTCTTTATTTTGAAACCGGGTCTCACTAAGTTGCGGAGTGCCTCACTAGGTAGCTGAGGCTGGCCGCGAACCCGCATCCTCCGGTCTCAGCCTCGCGAATGCTGGGATTACAAGCGTGCGCCACCACGCCTGGCTGCAGCTAATTTCTGGTATCAATCTTTACCTTTTTTTGTCATTGGGTCTTAAAACATGACCAATGTTCTAGATTAACATTTTATTAATTAAATTTTTAATTTATTTATTAGTATTTTGTTTATTATTAAGTTGAAACTATTGATTCAACTCTGGATTTACCTATATTTTAATTAGGTTAGAGAATGGGGAAGGCAGGTAGAGGTATATGGTAATGGTCTTAGAATTCTGATGGGAAGAGTTACTTAGGATCAACTATTTCTGGATTGCCATTTCTTAACGAGGAAGTTAATCATGCTATGGAAGGGAGAAAAAAGTTACTGTGAGGGAGGTTAGGGAGATCTGGGGTATGCAGCAACACTGGATTTGTATGTGGAATAGTTTGGAACCAACAGCCCAGTATCCCCAGAAGGGGAAACGACTCTGTTCTAGAGGGAGGTGAACAAGGTTTGGGGGAACAAGTAAGGCACAGGGACCCAGTGAATAATTAGAACCTTAAATCTAAGAAATGAGATAAAAAATGAGGATTATGGAACTCAAGGACATTCTAGGGGAGCGTGTTCTTGCTTAATCTCTACTATAACAGATAGGGAAACATTTACTCTTCAGGAAAACTTTCTAATTTTGTACAAAAATAAGAAAAGAATATATTTAGGGGGAAAATTTCATAAGCATTTTCTCTTTACTATGGTATTAATGATTGTATCATGAATGTATACATCTCTCTGCTAAGAGAACAAATGTAGTGAAGATTATGTAGAAGCGAATGCAGTCTGCTCACGGTTCTTTCTGATAGTCTCTCAATGCGGACAGAAGGAGCCTTTTGGTTTTTGTATTCTTCCTAGGCAAGAATCATTTTCAACCGAGGGCCTCACTTGAAAGCAATGGGCAAAACATGCTTACAGTGAAACAAAACCAGGCCTTATTTTCTGTGAAACAACATCAAACACAGAGCTTTTACCTTATATCAAGTAAAATACTTTATATCTGAGCATCTTTATCGTAGAATTTAGGCGTGTTTACCAAAATCTTCCAAAATATACTGCTCTCAGTTCTGTTGGTAACAACATTTTAACACATTTTTAAAGATCTCTGTCCTATATCTGATAGACTCTCAGATATGAGGGTTTTTTTGTTTGTTTGTTTGTTTGTTTGTTTTTCAGTAGTGAGGATGGAAACCAGGGACTCACGTGTGCTATGCAAGCAGTCTATCCCAAGCCCTTTTTAAATTTTTTCATTTTGGACACAGGGTATCCCTGATTTGCCTGGACCGGCCTTGACCTCGTGACCCTCCTTCCTCAGGCTCCTGAGGAGCTAAGGATTATAGGTGCATGCTACCAAGCCCAACTAGGGACAAACTTAAAACCCAGGTCTCTCTCCCTTTGGGGGTCACTCACATGCTCCCTTGGATGTGTATGTCTTACTTTTCTAAATCTCTACATCTCTGAAATAAATGTATACATATACATATTATACCAAGGAAGAGGATAAATGTCTCCTCTCATCTAATACCACTGGGGCAAGGAAGTTGAATTAAGGGGGGAGAATATCCCAAATTGTGTGTGCTGCGACATAAAGAAAGAAGTCTTAAATTGATAGGGGGTGGGGTTCTTGGAGAGAAGGGGATGAAGAGAGAGGAAGAAAGCAGGGAAAAGATGCCCCCCACCACACACAAGCAGCCTGGTCAGATGCCACTGTGCCGCTGTTAGAGGTTCTGAGATCAGTTGTGGAGCAAGAGATGAAGGCAGTCGCTGTCATTTGCATGTCTATAATCCCATTGTGGATACTCAGGTAAAATAATAACATTTAGAATTAAAACAAAAACAAGAACCCAGCAGGAAGTGAGGTCTGAGGGAAAGATCTGAATGGCCATGGGATATTTGAGGAAAACCATTTTGGGAGGAGCCTGATTTGAAATGGGTCTTAGCTTGGGGAGCAGGAAAGTCAGGTAGAGGTCTACAGCAATGGTCTTGGACTTCTCCAGGGAAGAATGGAAGGGGTCTGAAATGGGCAGAATCCTGGAAAAGCCCAGATTGTGCTGTTCACCAAAGTCCAGAACTGAAACTTTTGGGTGAGCTGTTCCAGGCTTCATGCATTTGAGTAAACCAGTTCTGAAAGCTCATGCAGTACTTCGTGGTAGTAGCTGAGGTTACAAACACAAGGAAAGCACTGTCTGGTCCCATCAGGAATCCTCAAGTTCACTGAGGAAGATCATCAGAAACAATGACAACACAGGAGAGCAGGCGTGGGAAGAAAGGATTACAGTGAGCATCTGCTGTGTGGATACTGTGTGCTAAACACAGTGGCTTCATCTCACTTAGTCTCAAGCACCCTATGAAGTAGCCACTATTATTATATAAGAGAGTGGGGGCACTGAAAGGAGAATAACTTATTCAAATACAATGGCTCAAGGTCAATGGCTGAGCTTTTGGATTCAGGGCCATATATATATATATATATATATATATATATATATATATATATATATATATTTGTATCAGGGATTGAACCCAGGGGCATTCTACCTCTAAGTTATACCCCCAGCCCTATTTTAATTTTTATTTTGAAACAGGGTCTCACTAAGTTTCTCAGAGCCTCATTAACTTGCCAAGGCTGGTCTCGAACCTGCATGCCTCCAATCTTAGTCTCCCAAGTACTGGGATTACAGGTGTGCACTACCATGCTTAGCTCAGGCCACATCCTTTTAATCATTATGCAATTGCTCTGCACAGTTTGCTGGAGGAAAGAAACTAATATCTACTGGAAAATCGGTATTACTTTAATTCCCTCAATAATTCTAGGAAGGTGGCACTGTGCCGATTATAGACACGGCAAGGCAACTGAGTGAGATTCAAAGTGGAACAGGTTTTTAAGATCTGCTTGGTCTAACTCTGAATCCCATGTTCCTTCCAATAAATCATATCTAAGCAATCAACTCCCTGGGAGGTGTCAGAAGACTTAAGAAATATAGAGAATTAATCTGGATCTAAAAACAGTAACAACAAACGAACAACAACAACAATGGGACTGGCTGTAACATAAGGGGAAAGAGCAGTCCAGGTGTATAATTCCCTGGTGAGCACACTTCATGCAAGTGTGGGCAGTCATTCCCTGTGTGCTATAATAGGGTGGCCATGTAAGCTGAGGCTGGATGTGCAGGACCACAGGGCTCGTCCACGCTGCAGGTTGTGAGTGTGGTCCTCTGAGTCCCAAGTCCAGGGGACGTTCAGATGTTAGGGAGAATGGCCCAAGAGGATTTGCATTTTCGACAGGTCTCCCTGGCAGCTGTGTATTTATGGAGTGAATTCACTTAGATGGCATCGTGGACAACACAATGAATGAAAGAAAGGAGGCAGGAGAGGTCCAAGGCTTCTAGCTTGGAAATCTGGCGTTAGACTATAAAAATCAAAGAGAAAGAGCAATGGAACTTTGCAAAAAGAGCAATTGAACATGGTAAGTTTAGTCTGGACATAAGGAGCTTGAAAAGCCTTTGGTACATTTAATGGGTCTCTCCAAGAAACAGCTAAAGACAATTGTGGAATTCCAGGAAAAAAATATGGAGGTGACCGTCTGTCATACTGCACTTGACTAACCCAAAGAAATAGAAAGAACAGGATGAAGCAGGTCAGGAGTTGCTCTGGACAACTTTGTCTTTGAGAAAGAAGTCAATTGTTTCATTGTGTAGGGTTTTATTTCCCTCCCCTTCTTCCCTGTGTAATTGAGATTTACTAAGAAGGAAAAAAAAATATCTGGGCGCAGGCCCTTAATCCAAGCTGTACTCATTCTGCAGCAGGCTAACCGCATCCTGGAGACCCTGGCTGTGGACAACGTGCCAGGCTGTTGCTTCACTGTTGTGGCAAAGTCCTGCTCTGGCCCCAGGCACCAGAAGTCGAGATCAAAGCGCACAACGCAAATATTGTTCTGATTAAAACCCAACTCTCTGCTTTTGATGTGGGCCAACCTCTATTGATGGTAGGAATAATGGAGGCTGGAGGTGTGCAGCCAAAGACACTGGCAAGAAGTATAAAACCGGGGACCTACTCAATTTTTAAAAAGACAGAGCAAGAGACGATAGATTAGGGCATGGGTAGACAGGACAAAAATAAATAAATAAATTAATTAATTAATTAATAAACGAAGAATGAAGGGAGGAAGGAAGGAAAGAAACTACGATCATTCTATGTCCCAGGGAGCAAGGCAAGGAGCCAGGTAGCACCATGAATCACAGTATCATTGTCAGTCTTTTGTTGAGGGCCCCAGGCTATGGAGGAAGGAGTATCCAGTTGAGACTCACTGTGCCATCAATTGCGTGTGGGGCTTTAGGAAGTCCCCCAACCCCTTCAGGCCTATTCCCTTAACTTCCCTGCAAGCACTAGAGCCTTCTGTAGCCCTTCCAGCTGTCTGTGTTTGAATTCCATGGCTGCTTCCAGGAGATTCCTGGTATCCACTTCCTTTGTTTCTTGGAGGGAAGGATGCCTCACCTCCTATAGTGTAATAAGACACAGAAAGGGGTTTGAGCCATTTCTGCAGAGTTTCAGAGATGGTAAGGGTCCCATGCCACTTCCACTGTTGAAACTCCCAAGATATTATAAAATGAAGAAATGTCAAAGCAGGACTCCCCCAAAACTCTGCTGAATCTTTAAATGCTTATATTTCATAAATGGCCCTTATTTACAAGCAAAATAAGATTTCATCTGGGAAAAATGTTGTGTCTCAACTAGAGGCCTTTTATGAGCATGCAGCCCAGTGAAAAGGCCCATCTGCTCCCCGCTCATAAGCCTGGACATTTCGGCACCCCCAGGAGCAGAGCACATCACTGACACATGGCAGATAATGAAAAACTACTTGCTAAATGAATAAATGTGCACGTGGATGAATAAACAGTCTCCATGCCCTGGGGCTCTGCATATTTCATTTGGAAAACGATAAGGTGGCAATATGTTCTCTGAGAAACATGTAGTTCAAGGCAGGCTGGCTGGCTGGGCAGATCCCCAGAAATCACTGGTAACCACTAGATCTAACGGACAGAAATGAGACCCTTAAATAGAAGTAGGAATAACACCCTTGTTTCAGTCATAAGCATCTAATACCAATCTTCAATATTAAGATATTTTTCTACTATTCATATTTAGAATGAGGAAAGACAGAACTTTCCAGAAGCCAAAGACTGGGTCTTTCGAAAGAGCACCTCCCATGGTTGTATCCGCTGTTGTGCACTTTGTCAATGTTTTTGAGAAGATGAGGAAGAAATAGTTGGTTAAATAGACCCTTACCCCACGGATAAGAGGAGACTCAAAAGAAGTAAATAGAAGTCTCCAATTGAAAAAGAGAGATCCTGGATAAGCAAAGAAGCTGATTTAATTGTAGTGGATACATGGGGCAGAGGGACACCCTAAAGCACATGATGTACCTACACAATCATATCAAGGTCACTCACTGACGTGAACCTTAGGGGGAGGGAGGGGGAGGGAATGGGGAGGGAATCGGGGAAGGGGACAAATGAGAATTGTGTGCAAATATGTTGTTAACAATTTGTACTTAACAAAGATGTATGCTATATTGCACGAATTACTACAATAAAAATTAAAAAAAAAAAGAAGTAAATAGAAGACCCAAAGGATTGACAAGCATGGAAGATTTGGAAAAGTACCAAAAACACAGAGGTCATGGCGTTGATGTTATAAGAATCTGTTCTCCATCAATTGAGCAAGTGCTATTGCTCTCAAAGCTTTTATTTTTCAGCAAATGCCTCCTGCAAGATTTGTTCAATGAGGTCTTCTGACTGGCAGCTGTAGAGAGAAAAGCCATGCTGGAATTATAGCAAAAAGGAAAAAGAAAAAGAAAAAAAATCAGCTGCTAAATATTGGTTTGAGACATCTCAAAATGGTAGAGTCCTTCTCTGGATTTGCCAAGGATGTGTCCCCAAACAGCATATGCAAGTCTGTGCTTCAAATTCAGAGTCCTTGGAAGGAAGAAGAAAATAAAAAAACTACATTCCTCACAGAGTTCATGAAGAGGATTAATGAATTAATAAGCATTAAGTACTTTGCAAGCCACAGGTGACTGGCAAACATTATTAGGACCACATTTTTCCTACCAAAGTGGTTTGAGCTTTGAACAGTAGGTTAAAATCCCAGGAGAAATGTCTACTTCTAATCCAGGAAACTAGCAGCCTATTCTCAGGTAATATGATGCCTATTGAAACGCCCTACATTGTCCAGTCACTGGTGGCAGGGACAGATTTAGACAAGATGAAGGCAACAGTATCCCCCAACGCACTATTGAAAGTCACTAAAATAATAAGCAGTTTTGATTAACAGTGGCATCTGCATCTGCAGCAGTAGCAGCAGAAACACTTTGGTTTGACCCATGCTTCTCTGAGCTCACTCTCTCCAGTCTAAACCTTAGCTGTCCTGAGAACTACGGCTCTGTTAATGTCCCATCCTGAACTTCAGCCACATGTGCACTTCATGTGCATGTGAACGTGACCTACTCAAGCTGAAATAATTGCATTTATTTGATACAACTCAGGTGGGTTCCAAGACTCCTGTCAGCAGAGCAAATACAGAGTTATTACTTTTAGAGTCATTATGGCTCCTTCCTGTTCCCAGGAACATTTCTTCCTGACTCTATATTTACTCTCAGAGTAAAAATAATGTGAAATGGTTAGGCAGCTAAATATCAACTGAACGATCTCTCCACCCCACAAAATGATATCCTATTTATTTTGCAATGTAGGGGTGCCTAAAACTTTTAAACAATCAGAACCACCAAAGCAGGGGAAAACTTCAGATGCTTCTAATAATGCAAGGGAGGACCTCTAACTCAGGAGTCCTGAGCCCTAATTGCATCTGTGTTCTAGCATTCCTGCAAACTTTTCATATTCAGGACAAAAGGATTCCTGGAGCAGGGCTATGAAGAGTAGATTTTAGGATGAGAGCATAGAAGAGGGAAAACATTGGTAACACTATTGTAGAACTTCAGGAGAAAGGTAACAAGTCTCTGAATTCATAGTGGTGGGGACTCAAACATGGATTGATTTCCTTGCGTTAGGGGCTGAGTCTTCATTGCCATCAAGAGCTGCTATCTCTGTGCACACCTAACACACACACATAAACAGCCATGATGTGTGTGACCGGCTCCAACTACCGAGGGAATAAAATGCCCCAGAATCCCAAATTGAGAAGAAACTGATTGAGACTGGGATAGTCAAGAAAAGCTTAACAAAAATGATATATTAAATAGAATTTCATCGACTGTGGACGGAGGGAAATAGCTTTCCTGGCAGCGTGAGACATGTGTACGTTTGGCAGGCTCGATGCCTGTTGAGATATTTGTTCATTCATCTATTCAATCTTTTGTTTATTCATTATTCATTTATTTACCAGGGCTTTCTGCATGCCAGGCTCCATGTGGGGCCCTGGCTATATCATACTGAGAAAAGCCCAGTGAGGACAGTTGGAAAAGTGGTGGTGGGTGTCAGGCTGTAGTTTGGGTTGTATCCTGATAGTCGGTAGGGAGCTACTCAAGGAATTTGAGCAGGCAAATGAAATAATAACAAATCCTATTAAATAAAATAGTTATGACCAAAAATAAAAAGTGAAAATGGAAGACAGGCATGGTGGTGCATGTCTGTAATCCCAGTACTTGGAAGGCTGAGACAGGAAGATGGTAGGTTTGAGACCAGCCTCAGCAACATAGTGAGACTCTTGGCAACTAGCAAGACCATGTCTCCAAACAAAAACTAAAAAGGGGTACATGGGGGGGGTGCACAGCTTGGAGGTAGAATGCTCCTGAATTTAATACCAGTAACAAAAAAAAAGAAGAAAAAGAATTAGAGAAGCTGATGATTGAGGTCAACTATGAAGGTATTGCTACAGTTTGGACACAATCTGCCTAGGACATGGGCAGGGGCCTGGAGAGAACCATAAGGATTTGTTGAAGCTGTGGGTAACATGAGAAAAACTCTGAGAGGTGGCCCCAGGCAGAGTCAGAGCTCATCTTCTGGGTTGGGTAAGTTGCTAGCCTGTGAGTCCATTATCCAGTTGAGCAGCACTGGGAGGAGGGAAGTTGGGTAGGAGGGAGTAATGATAATGTTGGTTTGGAGCATGTCAAGTTGGAGAAATTTCTGGATCATTCATCGAGGAACATGCAGTGGGTAGCCCTCAAGTTTAGGATAGAAGCAAGTGCTACAGAAGGAGAACTAGAGTTGTTTGCAAACAAGTGACAGCCGAAATTGTGGAAGTAGAAAAGATTACCAATGAAAATTTAGGGAATCCCTATTAGAGATGAATGGGGGTTGGTGGTCTAGTGAAATATCTGTCACAGTGCAGAAGCAACAAAGAGTTCTAGGATAAAGACAACAAGGGAAGGGTTTATAGACAGAGGGCTGGCAAGCAGCAAAGAGTGCTGAAAACACAACCCTCTACAATTTGTGTAAACCCTACCACCAAATTTGCTCATTCCATTTGCAGACAGACACAATCGTGTGTGTGTGTGTGTGTGTGTGTGTGTGTGTGTGTGTGTGTATACACGTGTATGGTGCTGGGGATTGACTACAGGGGCATTCTACCTCCCAGCTACTATACCCCCAGCTCTATTTTATTTTTTATTTTAAACAGGGTCTCACTAAGTTGCTTATGGCCTCCCTAAATTGCTGAGGCAGGCCTCAAACCTGCAATCTTCCTATCTCAGCCTCCCAAGTACTATGATTATAGGCATGCACTATCATGCCTGCCTGACACATTCTTTAATATGTCCTCTTCAGCTAGGCCTGTAATATTTACCCGTGGCTATGACATAGAAGAGTTAAATATGAAACTCTGTTAACATCAGGGTTTTCTGTCTCTGCTTGGGTGAGGCTTCCTTCATAACCAAGAGTTAATAATGAGCCATGGATGTGTGTCAGATGATGAGTGGGGCTCAAGGAATACAAAGGGCCAACAAGTAAACTTTTATAAAATGTACTTTATTACCATCAGGGATGGTAAAGAGGTTTGCTAAGTGATAGGTCAAAGTCATTTATGTAATAGCATTTCCAGAATAATCAGAATTGCAGAATGTTGCGTTTCTAAGAAACGGTAATAGTTTTCTTCAATTCTCTTCATTTTCTCATATGTCTTACTCATTGGGTAACTAAAAGAAAACTTCCAGAAGGGGAGAGCTGCAAAACCAAATCAAACCAGTGCCACAAATGAGCATCAGTTGATGTCTTCATTGCAGTTGGTTGTTAAGACCAAAGAACAAAGCACCTTCTCTGGGAAGCCACTCTGAATAAGTGGATTTTTTTTAAGTGATAAGCTTTTAGATATTTTTTTATTATTTTATTTGTGGCACTAGGGATGAAACACGGGGAACTTTTACCTCTGGGCATTACCTCCAGCCCTGTTTTATTTCATTTGGAAATAGGGTCTCATTAAATTGCTGAGGGTCTTGCTAAATTGCTGATGCTGGCCTTGAACCTTCAATCTTCCTATCTCAGCTTTCCACATACTAGGATGATAAGTGTGCACAACTATGCCCAGCTCTATTTTTCCTTTCTGTAAAAGTAACATACAATATTTTAAGTACAGCTTACATTTTACTTTCATTAAAACAAATATGGTCAGACAAAAAAAAATTATATAAAACAGTGAAAATAACTCAGGCCCAATTTGAACTTGAGTAATGAAACCAAACTCATTCCTCAATTGTTGAGTTTGGCCTTGACCCTTCAATCCTCCTGTCTCAGTCTCCCAAGTACTGGGATTACAGAAGTGTGCAATCATGCCTCGCTCTCTTTTTTCTTTGTCTAAAAGTAACATACAATATTTTAAATTCAGCTTATGTTTTACTCTTATTAAAACAAATATGATCAGACAAAAAAAAAAGTCAGCCCAATTTGAACTTGAGTAATTAAACCAAACTCATTCCTGTCCTGTGTTGTGCCCCGTGGAAATCAGCTAATCCCTGGTTTCCCTCTGAGTGAAGCTGAAGCTTTTGCTCAAATTAGTTCCACAGTGAGGGACTCTGAACAAGGCCCGTTGACCTCCAAGGCTATGAGAAATGTGTGCTGAATCAGTGATTCTCCCCTTGAAAAGTTGTAAGTGGTAGCAAGTGAAGAGATAATATCTGGAGTTGATCATCAAGGAAATGTAGCACAAGCACCTATTAAAGTTAGGGTGGTGACCACAGAAAGAGCTAAATATGGAAACTGTTAAAAGTGGTTTCCTCTGGGAAAAGCAGTGAGGTTGAGGAGGGTGGGGATGGCTGAAGCTGGAGGCAGGGTGTTGCATTATAAGACATTCTGTACTTGGCATTTTTTTTTTTAACCAAGGGCATTTTTCCTGAGACAGTATGAAAGTAGTAAAAAACAAAACAAAACAAAAAAAAAACCTACCAAATGTTATTATTACACATCTGCTTACTTTGTCTTATGTAATATGAATTTTTAAATTTAGACTCACAAAGTCACAAAAAGATGGACCATCTTCTAAGATTCAAATATATTGGGTTACCCAAGGCCATGGAACAGAGGGCCAAAGCAAGAATCCAGGCTCCCTTTAGGCCTGTGCTTTGTCCATACGCCTGTACCTGCCTCTAGGAACGTCACAAAACAGAAAATGGATGCATTCTGACTCAGGAATTTCCAATCAATTCCATTGGGCCTTCTGGAAATAGTGTATCAGAGCTCGGCCTCACTAGACATAAATATCTTAAATGTTGAAGCGAAGAGCAAGGAAAGTTCCGGGAGTTGGAGATGGAATTGGAATTGCCAAAATGACAGTCAGCCTCTGTGTGGGTAGGTGGGGCCCCTAGCACCCTGTATGGCTACACCACTGATGTAGTTACCTTGCCAGGTGCATCTCTTTGCTAGTGTTATCACATCAAGTATCACAGACTGGGTGGCTCAAAGAATAGAAATTTATAGTTTTATCGTTCTAAGGACTAGAAATACAAAAGGAAGGTGTCTCCCTCAAAAGAACATTCCTGGCCCCTCTCCCTGGTTTGCTCGTAAGTAATCATTTTTCTCTGTGTCTCTTCATATCGTCATCCTTCCATGCATGTCTGGCTGTCCAAACATCCCCTTCTTATAAAGATGCCAGTGATATTAGATTAGGGACTCTGTCCATGCTAGAATAATGTCATCATAAATAATGACATCTGCAACAATCCTATTTCTAAATAAGGTCACCTTTTTGGAAACTGGGGATTAGGATTTCAATATATCAGCTTTGGTGGTGGTGGGTGAGTGGGTGGGAGGGGGGACATAATTCAACTTATTACACCAGAGGATGACCAAATCCTTGAATCCTTCCCTCAAACACTGACAGCATTTACTGGAAATTTTCTTTTTCTGGGAATATACCCATTAAAAGTTAAAATCAATTGAACTATAAGATTTATTAGTAAGCAAAACAGTCTATTTGCTTATTTTGATACCCTCTATTAAATAAAATGGAAATCATCAACACAGATTTATCTTCTCTAATTGAATACATATGCTAAGTAAGATACTTTAGGATCAAAGGAAATAATAATTTAAATCATAAATAAGTATTATGCACATATATTCACATATCTATAATGCTGCGATGTATGCATGCATACATATATAATACTATGTTATAAGCATAACATGTTATCTAAGAGTTCCTATCCAATAATGTAAAAACATTCACCTAATTCATTCACTCAACTCTCAAGTGAGCAGGTCACATTTTAAGGAGTCTTACCAATTTTAACTGTAGAGCTGAATGAAGTCTGAGTACCTCAAAGACAGAATATACACATAAAAGTTTAAAATCCAATTTACTTTTCCATTCAACTATGATATTTACCTTTTGCTTTTGACTTGAAACACAAGGATAACAGGTCCTCTTTTTTTGTGTGTGTGTAGCACTGGGGATTGAACCCAGGGGCATTCTACCTCCAAGCTACACTATCAGCCCTATTTTTTATTCTTTCTTTTGAAACAGAGTCTCACTAAGTTGCAGAGGGCCTCACTAAATAGTTGAGGCTTGCCGCAAACGAGGATCCTTCAGTCTCAGCCTCTCAAGTACTGGGATTACAAGCGAGCACCACCACGCCTGGTTCAGGTCCCCTTTTGATTTCCAGTCAGCTCTTCACGTACAGATCTTTACCACAAGGACACATCTTTTCACAGGAAGTTTAAGAGGAGAAGAATTTCCTTTAATCAGGTCTAATTAATTAATTAATTAATTAATTAATATCCTCTTGTCAGGGCCATCTGAGTATCCAAAAATTAATGCAGTTACAAATTGTATATTAATCTGAAAAGCTTTTGCAAATATGTTTATCCATGTTGGCTCACCTACTGTAGGTTAACTTAGAACACAAGTTCTACCAGGAAACTAACAGGGAATAGCAAATATTTCTCAGAATAAATTATATAAATATATATATATATATATATATAAATTATATAAACCAATAGTTTTCCAAGCATACTCACATCTCACTCTGCATTTATCTGTTTCTACTAACTCATTTCACTCACTCATTTTTCTCTCTGATTCAACAATCAGAGGTAAATCCCAACCTGAAAGTAGGTTGATTTTCCTAAATTTATAATACTATTGCTTGGAAATGGGGTATATTGTTTAAAATAAAAGCAATATTACACATGTAGACTCCTTCAGCGCATATGGAATCATAATGAGATGATGAGAAAAGTAAATTATCAATACCCATCACCAAAATATAACATAATGTTTTCTTATACAAATTATTTTCTCTCTAATCTTTTTTTTTCAAATATTCCCTTCTCTTCCTACTTGCCCTGATGGAGGCCTCTTTATTCTCCGAAAATACCATTTTATAATCATTGTAAGTCCTTCTAATTCTGGTTTATACTTTTTCAACCTCTTACCAATTTTAAGGGAAAAGAACCATCAGGAAATTCTTTGATCCTGATTGCGCCTCCAGATGCTTGATTCCCACCAATCTCTCCATGAACTCTGTTCCATAAGCTACGCCAAGGAGTGTCAGGTAACAGACCCACAAGCCCTTTCTCAAAAGTGCGCTCAGAATGCCAGCTGACTGGGCATCTGGCCACAAAGCCTGACTTCCTGAGCAAAGCTCTCTGGACAAAGAAGAAATGCCTGACCCCAGATACACCAATCAGATTTCCCCTCCTTTCTGGAATTTGGAATTGGAATAGCCTTGATGTTGAATGTGTGAAAAATAGTGTTAAAAAAGCAGTGAAAGAATAAAAATACAGATTTGTACTCGTTCATTCATTCGTTCTCCATTCTCCAAATATAATTAATTGCCTGCTACTGGCCAAGTACTGTTGCAAGTCCTACATTGTGCAGTGTTTTCAGAAGGTGAGTAGAATAATTTAGCTGAAGCAAAGTGTACACATAGGAAGACGGAAAAGTAGGTCGAGGCTAAAATTGTAGCAGATTCTGATGGCAGATCAAAGGTTTTGGATCTATCTTGCAGTTAAAATGAAAAGGGAGCTGGGTGTACAGAACATCATTTCTTAACTGATTTACATCAAGTGGCCCTCTGCTTTTCCATCCCTGTCCTTTCAGGATTCATAATTTAAATGTAGCCGCCATGGACTGAAATATAATTCCAATCCACTCTTTTTGTTATTAGGCTGAAGCTGTCTGTTACATCACAGTTCTCCTTGACTCAATGGGAGGCAAATTCTAAGGGAAGAAAAGAAAATATGACCTCTGTTAAGTCTGTTTCTTTCTGTAGATTGTAAGTGCCTTGAGGTCTTGTGTTTTGTCCATATATTGTATATGTGAAAGCTACTCTAGGTCTCTGTACATACCAGATGCTCAGTCCACATACATAGAACAGACTGGTTTAATAAATATTCATCGTAAACTTGGAGAAGTCAGGGCATGGTGGCACACACTTGTAATCCAAGTACTTGGGAGGCTCAGATAGGAGTGTAGGTTTATGGCAGCCTCAGCAACCTCGTGAGGCCCTACACAACTCAGTGAGACACTGTTTCAAAATAAAAAAAATAAAATAGGGTTGGGCGTGTAGCACAAAAATAGAATGCCTCTGGGTTCAATCCCCAGTACCATATATAAACAAAAATAAATGAATAAACAAACTTGGAGATGCAATTGAAGTGGATTATGTTTTAAAACACACACACACACACACACACACACACACACACTTAGGGCATCTGAAAGAATACCTTACTTAGAACATCTGAAAGAATACTCTTCCTGGGCATGGAATATAAGTCAGGGAAATGTGCCCTCTGTAGCATAAGGAGAAGGTAGGAGGGGAAAGAGAGCCAAATACTTTCAAAGAATAACATTATGTCCTCAGGAAAAAGTGATTTAACGATATGCAACACACCTGTGCTTACCCAAGGGCACAGTGATTAAGAAATACTGCTATCGCCTTCAAAAGCAAGTTTTCTGAAACATTAAATACGGTAACCTCCTGGTGGATTTTTCCACAGCAATTGCACTAACCACTTCTAATCATGCTGCTCAAAAGATAAGGCGAGTGGAGATTTAAGAGAGTTCACAGACTGCCCATGAAGAAATGCTGTTCTCAAACGTTATCCGTCAGGATACAATCTATTAACTGTTCTGCTCAGGGGACCAACTCCAGTTCAAACACTTTTTTCTCTTCCAGTGTCCTGGGCTTCTGAGAACTGGAATTATAAACATTTGGGGAGTTGGGGATCCAAAGAGTAGTGCGACTGAGAATCAATATATTTAACTTCAAACCCAGCGCTGTTTTAACTAGGCAAATACAGGTTTTCCTAAGGTGATTAAAAAAAAAAAATCCTACTTATACAATGCTAGAACACATTAACAACCAAAGAATTAATCTGAATTTTAAAGGCACTGCCAAAAATATATACATTTAAAAAAATCTTTATGTCTTTGTTATTTAAACCACATGAAAGAGCTTTTTAGAAATGTGAATAGCTTACAGTATCTTGATAAATATATGCTTCATCTTATTTTTTAATATAGGTCACGTATGGTAATTTTTTTTTTTTTATGCTGTGGAAGGAAAAAAGTCCTGCAATTGGTTTAGTTATGACAATAACAGGGTGAGGCCCAGGAAATTAAGCTTCCTTTTCACGTGGTTTCCTTCCTCTTCATGAATCAAACCAGGAGGATGAGCCAAGAGCTGGTGAATTTAGTATTAAGAAGGTGAACTTTATGGCCAGTCAGCAGAAAACTGGAAAGACATCAAGAAGTCCTTTAGACCATACGATATCCTGAAGCATGACATAGCTCAATAACTTAGAATGGAATTCTGAAATGTTTTGAAAAAAATGATCATTTTGTTTTTAAACCTCCCCCACTACCTGTTCTTAGCCCCCACCAACCCAGGTTGATTTAAGACAGCAGATCTCTCTCAGGCTGTCACATAGAAACTCAGAGGGTAAGCCCTTTCTTTCAAATTGACTAATCAGGGCATTTTCTGTAAGGTCTTAGGAAAAGCCACTCATGCACTTAAAAGAAAGCCACTCATGTACTTATTCATTCAACACGTGTTTATTGAGTGCACACCATGCACACTACGTTCTAAGCACAAGGCATTAAGAATATAGCTGTGAACAGGAGGAGACAGACAAGAAACCTGTAAACTATATATAATACATGCACACTATATATGATGCAGCATGTGAAAAATCTGTACTGTGATGTGCTATACAGAAAGAAGAGAAAGCCAGGCACGATGGTGCATGCTTGTAATCCTAGTACTTGGGAGGCTGAGGCAGGAGGATCACAGGTTTGAGTTGAGGACAGCCGGAGTAACATAGTAAGACTCTCAGCAACCTAGCAAGATGCTGTTTCAAAACAAGATGTAATAATAATAATTGTAATAATAATAATAATATATAATAATAATAGAGGGTTGAAGGTGTAGCTTGGAGGTAGAGCATCCTTGGGTTCAATCCCCAGTTTTAGAGAGAGAGAGAGAGAGAGAGAGAGAGAGAGAGAGAGAGAGAGAGAGAGAGAATATGAAGGAGATAGAAGATAAAAAGGACTGCTATTAATGATAATCTTCATAGTTTTACTATAGTATCAACATGACAATTTGTGAAATTTCAGTTGATACCTTACTCCAGGATATACAGGTAATGTTAGGTTTTATTTATAATTCAGCCAGAGTTGATTGTAGAGCTGCTGTCATCTTTTTTCTTCACCTCTGCACCATTTCTTAGTTGCTATTCCAAGTTCTGAAACCATGCCCTCTGTTTGCTATTCTTCAGTCTTCTCCTGGAAGGCCACAGCCATACCTTTTGAGTGTCTTTCTAGCTGACCCGTATCTTTACAAAATTGGTTTAAAACCATCCAAAGCCATAGCATTATTTTGTGGTCAATAAATCTGAGTATCCAAATCCACTTGTTACTTTTGTCCAAATCCTGCTGAATTACGGCCATTGCTAATAGCCAACAATTACCAATGGGCCAATTCTGTTGAGTTCACTGAAGTGTTAAGATGGACAAAAAGTGATCCCTTCTCGAAAGGACCTACAGTCAAGTGGAAGAAGACATGGAGACCATAGCCTCAGCAACACACTTGCAACTCTGAGACACAGTAATACATTCTATAGCACTGCTTTTAATTCTCCTATCAGCCTTGTAAAGAAAGTAGTATTGCTCTCCCCACATTATCAATGAGAAAACTGAGGCTGGGACATATGAGCCAACTGCAAAATTCACAGAGCTATTTTGTCCGCTCTGCTCCATGCCTAGCTCTTGAATGTCACTCTGAGACTTGATAGTTCCCTCGTGGCCATATAACAGGCATAGAGCCTAAGCAAAAGAGAAAGATGATCTCCATATGGCGACAAGGGGCTTAAGTTGCTCACCATAGCCCAGACTTGGTTACACCTATTCACTCCAGGTCCCAGCATTCCCACCTGTCTGGCATTCAGTATTTCACCACTTTACAGTTAATGCCAGAGAGTTTGGGCCAGTGGTTCTCAGGCCTGACTGTACACTGGAATCACTGGGAGAGCTTTTAAACCTCCTAATCTCCTAGAATGAACCTCAGACTAACTAAAACCAGGATCTTGTGGGAAAAGATGGAGTCATGAGGGATTTTAAAGCTTGCCAAGTATCTCCAAGGTGTGGTTACCTTTAGAAACCAGTGCTACTGGCCATACACCAGTGCCTCTTAATTGGGGCTCTTTTGCCCTCCAGAGGAAGGTTGACAATGTCTGTTTATTACAATTAGATGGAGAGGACAGTACTTCCAGCTAGAAACCAGGATGCTGCTAAATATCCTACATGACAAAGGACAGTATGCACCGCAAAGAGTTATCTGTCACAAAATGTCAACAGTGCTAAGGTTGGAAACTTTGATGTAAACAACATTGGTCTGTCAGTTTAATCAATGCCCCTTCTCCACTCACAGAAACGGTGCAATCAACTATCAACTCTGATGGCCACGCATTCAAAGAAATTAAAAAGCTGGAAGAGGTGGTCCCAATTATTACCTTGTAAGGCTTCCCAAGGCTAATACACTTAATTTTGGTGTGAACCAGATTTTTACAAAAGATGTGAGATGAAAATGCATTTAGGGCTGTGCACAGTACATCCTCCACCATGATTTCCTCTGAACACTTTTAGATTAGGAAATGTGATTATGATGAAGCCTAAAGTTAGTATGTTGCCTCGTTTGCGTTCAGCTCCTCATGCACAAGGTTGCTGAGTGGGCATATTTGCAGTTCTCTGCCTGAGGGCATCTTTGTGTTGGGAGTACACATGACCTTCATAGAGATATTAGATAGGAGGACCAGAGAGTTAATGTCCCAAAAGCATCCCTTAGCAAAAAGATGGATAGGGAGTCAATATGTTTTTTCTTGCTTACGTAGCCCTCGGTTGGGATCTGTGAGCTCTAGAGGGACAAGTGGCTCACTGTGGGGCCAGAAGTTTGTCCGCTAGTTTACTGCTTGATCCCCTGCACTATCTCATGTCCTCACTCAACTCCTCGAGTTTCCTAAGATTATATCTCAAGTAGATTTCTTGCATTTAGATCCTCTCCTCGAGTTCTGACTCTTGGAGTATACAAAGATGAAACAAATCTCGAAATAGATGAAGTCATCAGGCAGGCACAGCACACTCAAAAATGAAGAAGAGAGAAAGGAACTTGGGGACACCTGAGTCAATACGGGTACAAACAAAAACAATCTTCAAAAAGCTATTATGAACCTGCTCAGAGAAAAAAAAGCAATGATATTATATCCACAAAACAACCAGACGATTCTAAATTAAAAAAGAGCAATCAGAGGACAAGAAAATAGTTTGGAAACTTAGATGTATGTATGACAAATGAAACGGAAGAAAAATCAATATGAGAGTTGTTGATAAAAAATATAGTAATTCTCCAGGAAAAAAAGAACAAAAATAAAAAGAGGAGGACAATTGGAGAAAAAACAATAAGACAACATCAATACAGGGGTCCAACATCCAACTAATAGGATTTTCACACAAAGAGAGAGAGAAAAATGTATATATATACGTGTACATATATATAACATATATACATATATATAGAGAGAGAGAGAAGAAAATTGTATATACATATATATATATATATATATATATATATATATATATATATATAGAGAGAGAGAGAGAGAGAGAGAGAGAGAGAGAGAGAGAGAAGAAAATTGTACAGGAAAATGTTCCAGAACTGAAATATAATAGTCTTTAGACCAGCTTCCTCAGTAAATGGTACCCTTAGTATCTGAGGTATTTTTCACAACACTCCTAAGCTCCCCCACCCCCAACCCTAACGGCATACAATTATTTAAGCAGTTGGGTCCAGATCACATAGTGAGCATGTATGTCCTAAAAACTTAGAACCTGCTGAGCAGTACAGAACTTTTCAAACCTTGAAATTATGTTGGATACTGCTCCCCTCATTTCCCGTTCAACACCAATTTCAAATGACTTTAAAAAAACATGGCAGGAGCTACAGAGAACCCAGCTTTGTGAAGATACCGCATCATTGAGGGAATGTAGCAAACTAATGTTGGACACTCAAGTTAGTGGTTTGGCTGGGCTCCACAGATATTTCTATGATTTCCTTGAAATTTTAAAATATTCCAAGGCACTCTCGTTTGTCCAGTGGGATACTTCAGGCACCATAGGACACCTCCTGACACAGGACTTTAGCTAACCCGTACCCATGAAATGCTTAGCAAATTGATTAGCAATAGTGCCACACCAAGAGAATATCAGTGACAAAAAGAAGTGATTAAAGGTTTCCAGAAAGAAGAAACAGGTCACACACAAAAGAAAGAATGAGAATGGCTTAAGATTTTCTACCAGTAACTTTGGGAAGAGCTGAATGAATAATGGCAGCTATTTTAAAATATCATTCCCAAATTATCCATCCACTGAGGGGATAAAGACATGTTCAGACATTTACCTCCCAAGCATCTTTCTCAGGAAGCTACTGGAGAATGTACTCCAGCAAAATGAAGGCATAAAGCGAGAGTGAAAATTACAGTGGATCTGGGGAAACAGACACAGGAGAAACCTTGGGAAAGATTGTCCTGGACTCAGCCAAGAAGCTACCAGTCCAGAGTGTCAGAGCGCCAGAAAAAAAAAAGAAAAAGAAAAAGAAAAAAATACGCGGATTATCTGATATAAGTATTTGAAAAAATGAGCTACTGCTAGAAATTTGATGTCTATTATTGCACTTGAAAGAAGAAATTAACACACACACACACACACACACACACACACACAGCAAATGAAAATAAGAGGAGCAGTTACCAAGTCCAAGAGACTTAATCATATAATACTTGGCTAGAAAATGGAACAATTCTGACATGGTCATAATTTTATTAACATAGACTGATTTGGTCAGAATTGATAAATCAAGAAATAGCACTAAAAGGGTATTACTTGTAATTTTAAAATGTATGCTCTAATATTAAAATGTTGTGACATATTTAATATTATAAAAATTAAAATATTATTACTGCCGGATGTGGTGGCGCACGCTTGTAATCCCAGCATTTGGGAGGCTGAGACCGGAGGATCCGGGTTTGTGGCCAGCCTCAGCTACCTAGTGAGGCGCTCCACAACTTAGTGAGACCTGGTTTCAAAATAAAGAATAAAAAATAGGACTGGGGGGTATAGCTAGAAGGTAGAATGCCCCTGGGTTCAATCCCTAGTACAGCAAAAAAAAAAAAATTATATATATATATATACATATTATTACTGAAATATGTCTTAGTAGTAGAAGTTTTACATTCTCAAAAATACTGCATACATTATAACAGTCTGGGCAGGAGGGGGTGTGGGTGTGGGGAAGAGCCGACAAAGAAATGCTATCAGCATAAATAATTTTAATTTAGAAAAATTCCAAAAGTGAAGTAGAGAACAGAGGAAAATATAGGAATGCTGCCAAAAAAAAAAAAAAAAAAAAGAAAAATCATTAACCTTGATTTTCATTGCAGATGAAAGAATGTTTCAGATGAAAGTATTTGAAATGCAAGGCCCCAAATAGCCAAATAATTACCTGTATTTCATATCTCACTTTGCTTATGTAACATTACTGTGTCAGTCAGCTTTTCATTGCTGTAATTAAATACCTGACGAGAACAACTTAAAGGAGGAAAATGAATTTCGTTTGGCTCACGGTTTCAGAGGTGGCAGTCCATGGTGGCCAGACCTGCTGCTTTAGGACTGGGAGAGTAGGTGGCAGAGAAGGCTGCTCACCTATAGCAGCCAGAGGGCAGAGAGGAAAGAGACAGGAAGAGGCCAGGGACAAGATATAACCCCCGAGGACAGGCCCCCAAGGACTCACTCCCTCCAAAGTAGGCTCCACCTCCTCCAGTTTCCAGGACTCCCAATAATCCATTCAGCTTTGAGTCCCCCAGTAGATTAATTAACCCATGAGGCCAGAGCCCTCAGGATCCAATCGCTTCTTCGAGGGCCCCACCCTGAACACTGCTGCGTTGGGGTCCAGGATCCTCAGCCCCATGAAGTCTTTGAGAGACATTCTAAATCCAAACCGTAAAGCCCTCTCTGTGAAGTCATCTGTCCTGGGAAACATTCCTTCAGCTTCAGATAATCTCAGTCCCTTCTTTTTGGTCATGCCATAAATCCTATAGCAGCATTTACTCCTCTGTATTTTTATTACTATTTTACAAAATGCACTTGTAATTTTTTGGTATGTAATTTACACGCTACCCCGGCCTCCCCTCCTCTGCACAGTTCTATTTTAGAAGGCCAGGAGTTTCACCTCATTCCAGGACAGAATTTTGCTTCAATCTACCAAAAACTTCCCACCTTAAAAGCCTGAGAAGAAAAATTCATTATTTTAATAATACTGTATACTTACTACACATCATATTCAATTGATTCAAACTGTTCTTTTTTAAATATTTTATCATCTCGGATTTTGAGAATGTGTCTTAAAATTGTTAGCATCTTGAAGTCACTGGAGGCTTGGAAGGAAGCTGAGTTCTTCCAGAGCTTGACAACCACTCCTGTCCTGCATCCAGGGCTCTCCCAAATGGAGACCACTTTAAACTGTGTGCCTAAACACATTCGTTAAAGGCACAGTGACATTGTACATTGAACCTACATATTTACTAGAACCAATTTACCTATCAAAATCTCAAGGGAAATATTTCTTCTTCCTTCCTCCAGTATCAAATTTGAGATCACAAGTTTCTGTGTTGTTCCTTTCTGTGTGATAGGTTTTTTCCCTGTGTTGAAGAGACAGCCCTAACTTTAGTTATCCCATTTCATACCTCATCTTAGACAATTCCATAAAATACAGTCTTATATAATTGAATATTAAACAGAAGGATAAAGCTAGTTTAACAGCAGTTATGTAAATATACCTATGTAAATTTATTTTAAAGCAGCTATGTAAATTTATATTTTAATAAAAAAAAACATTTTGGCTTCCTTTAGCTAATAAGATCTTCACATTTCTATAATTTTTCAAAGAAGTTTGAAGGTTGCTATGTAGTTTAAATCCTTGCTTATTGGCTTTCCCTTAAGAAAAAAGTAAACATTTTTTGCATGCTCCTGTATAATCAGAATTTTAGTTCAGATTTCACATTTGCCCACCAAAACCTACAGCAGACTACATTGTGATATCATTGATGAGGAATATATGATGTTACTAAAAATCATCAATGAAACAGACTTGTGTGAGATCATAACTCTCACCCCTTCTAGGCAGACAAACTTCCCTTGGGCATCTGTTATGTCATTCAGTTCCCCACTATGGTAAAAACAAAATTGTCTCATGTGACTCCAAAAGGCTTTACTCAACATACGACCAAACCTTTTAACTTACATGATCGAACACTTCATTTGAAAACAATACTTGGCTAAGCATGCGATGTGACATGTTACATATTTAGTGATTATTCAGTCTCTACTGAACTCCATACAGTGAGCTCACTATTTTTTATGCATAATCAAAACAAACCCCCAAAAAGCAAACTTACATTATGATTAAGAAATTGAGAACTGGGACCAGGAGTGTGTTATATGCCTGTAATCCCAGTACTTGGGAGGCTGAGACAGGAGGATCACAGGTTCAAGACCAGCCTCAGTAATTTAGAGGGGTCCTGAGCAACTCAGTGAGACCTTGTTTTAACATAAAAATTTAAAACGGTGTGGGGCACTGGGGGTGTAGCTTAGAGGTAGAATGCCCTTGGGTTCAATCCCTAGAGCACACACAAAGAAAGAAAGAAAGAAGGAAGGAAAGAAAGAAAGAAAAGAAGGAAGAAAGAAAGGAAGGGAGAGAAAGAAAGAAATTGATTATTTGAAACTTGTAATTAAGTAACTTGAACATACACAGACAGAAAGAAGTGGAAGAATTTAATCTCAGACACAGCAAACGTAAGTCGCCCTCTAAACCATCACACTATATTTACTACTTTGAGCCAAAGAAACCCCAAGAAACAAAAAACAAACGAAAAAACCCAAAAACGCACACACAAAAAAACTGTCATGGGAAGAAACTATAGCTTTTTGAACAGCCATGCAAAAAAAAAAACTGGGTTTGTCAAAAGCAGCAATACTCAGCAACCAGTGAAATTTTAGACAAATCTTCCCACGCTTATCAGTATACAAAGAACGATGCTCCAAAACCACAGGAACATCAGTTTAAAATGTACTGAGCTTAAGCCTGGGTCATCATTTTAATTTCCTTTATAATCACTCTGGATCATGAACTTTCCATCCTGTCTAGCCACAGTGAGGATGAGGCGCATTTCCACGGGTCTGTTAGGACACACTGATGTCGTGATGGGGAATATATATTTCCTCTTAAGTCTCACTCTGCAAGCCAGAGCTAAAGGCAAGCATTATTATAGATCAAGGCCAGTGAAGTGGGTAATGAGGTTTGGTATATAAAACACTTGGTATAAATGCCGGGGAACTTCTGGCTTTTCTTTAACATTAACTGCTTTGAAATGCATCATTTGAAGTAGAAAGCTTAGAAGGCCAGTAGCTGCTGGAGAATCATTTTCCTTCACCGAGCAGACCACTGGTAGCTTTGGCTAGATGCCTTTCACGAATATGGAGCTGTGTGCAGTGAGTTATTTTTAGTACACACTCCATGGGGTGACTGCAAAAACGCACGGTCAAACACGAAGAGCATCACCCACCACGGCAGAAACAAGACACTGAAGGGCCCTTCCCATCAGCTTCAGGAAGGAGTATGGCCTGAATCCTCAAGCGGATCCATGACTCAAAAAAGAAACGGTTAATGTATCCAAGCAGACAGTTTTTATCTCCACAGGTAGAAAGCTTCCATACATATTCAGACTTGTAAGCCACAGGGGGGAGGGGAAAGAAAGATGGTTATAAATATAACCGTAAAAGGATAATTACATTTTCCTATGACTTTTAAAGTCATGTCTGGCTCTGCTTTCAACTGTCTCTCAAGATTGGTCTGTGTTAAGTAAGTGGTCACTAGGATTGTAAAATCACTGCTATACTCTCTTCTCCTTTTCCTCCTCCTCCTCTCCTCTCCTCTCTTTCTCTCCACTTCTATTTCCCCTCCCTCCCTCCCTTCTTTCCTTCCTTCCTTCCTTCCTTCCTTCCTTCCTTCCTTCCTTCCTTCCTTCCTCTTTCCTTGTACTGAGGACTAAACCCCTAGACATTCTACCTGAGCTACACTTGGAGCCATTTTTATTTTTTATTCTGAAACAGGGTCTTGCTAAATTGTTGAGGATCTGTTTCACTAAGTGTCCGAGGCTGTCCTAGAACCTGCAATCCTTCTGTCTCAGCCTCCTAAGTACTGGGAGTACAGCAGTGCATCACCATTACAGGCTTGTATTCCTCTATTTTACAAGCAAGTTATGGCTCTCATTACCAGATGCCAAATGTTTATCACCATAATACAGCGGAATGAGCAGCAAGCAATCGGAAAGGGTAAAGAATCCCCAAATTCTTTCCCTCCCTTCCTCTTTGCCTTCCTTCTTTTCCCCTCTCCTTCCCTCCTTTTCTTTCTTCCCTCCTCCCTTCCTACATCTGTCCATCTATTTGTCTTTCCTTTCTAACATATTTTAGTAGCCCAGTATGTACCAGGTACTGTGCTACATGCCGGGGTCACACTCATTTTAATCACTAATTACACAACTTTGTCCATTCTGGTCTCACGTACGTCACACACAGCCTCCAGTGCTGCCCCCTGAGTTACTGTAGCCTCCTGGACATCAGGGGCCATGACTTGTTTCTTCCCAACTTACTTTTGTCCACTGTGTGACATCTTGAGTTTGTGCAGTGAGCAGCAGGATGAGCTTGATGAGATAGATGTGAGATCGCCCGACCCCCAGCTCCATC
This sequence comes from Graphiurus murinus, assembly GCA_004027655.1. NCBI lineage: Eukaryota > Metazoa > Chordata > Mammalia > Rodentia > Gliridae > Graphiurus > Graphiurus murinus. The sequence continues at coordinate 5,650 of PVLC010007168.1, read as the reverse complement.
ATTTACACGGTAACCTCGGGTAATTCACCTATTCTCTGGCACTTGCATTTCTTCCAAATGAACCCAGGGGGTCATAAGGCCAATCCACCCACCCAGAGGATTTCCTTGATGATACCATTGTAATATGAGCAAAACCACTTTACCAGCTTAAGAGACTCCTAAGTATAATTCCGGGTGAGGGGCTGACCCCACAGGCATTCTACCTGAGCTACACCTCCAGCCCTTTTTATTTTTTAATTACTATGTAGACACGGTGGAAGCTGGGCCACTTCACCAGAGCCCTGCCAAGCTCCTGTGAGAAGCAGGCCTCTAGAGTAACCTTTCTGAAATGCAAAACTGAGTGTGACACGTCCCTGTTTAAAACACCTCCCCTTTGGTATGAAGTCCATCTCTGTAGCCCACCAAACAGGTTTGGTCTAATTTCCTCATCTTTGTTCATTCTTGTCCATCAGTAAGATGTGGAGGTCACATTCCACTTTCTTAAGCACACTAAGCTACAGTTGATGTCCAAGCTCCTTATTGAGCTGCCTTGCGGCATTTCCTTTCCATAGCCCTATCCCAGAACAGAGGAGATGCCCTTCTCATGGGCGACATCAGCATATTATAAAGCCCTTCATGTAGCCCTTCTTCCTGTGTCCTGTAGGCATCTGCACCACGCTTATCTGTATCTGTCACTAAAATGAGGCTTCTTAAGGACAAAGTCCTAGTGGTATGTGACATGTGGAAGGCAATAAATCACTTGTTACATGAGTAAATATGTAAATGAATGAGTGATCTGGAATATTCTTGACACATTACTCTCTTACCATTACAATTTCAGCAAATTAGACTTGGCAGAACAATGTCCCTCCCCAAAGACGCTCACAACCTAGTCTCTGGGTCCTGTGAAGAAGTTACCTTGCAAGGTCAAAAGTAATCAAAGTAGAAGATGGAATTAAGGTTACTAATCAGTTGTTATGGCTTAGATATGGAATGTCTCCCAGAAAATTTCATGTGTTAGCAATAGAGGAATGTTTAGAGGTGAAATACCTCATTAGCTCTAGCTTCATCAGAGGATAAAGCTATTGGTGGATTAATAATTCAAATGGACTTACTGGGTGGTAACTGTAGGAAGGTAGTGTGTGGCTGAAAGAAAAAGGTCACTGAGGATGTGGCCTTGGGACTAGATCTGTCTCTGGTCCCTTCCTCTTTCTCTTTCTCTGCTTCCAACTGCCTTGAGTTGAACCTCTTTTCTCTACCATACCTTGCTGCCATGACGTTTCTACCTTAGATCTGGTCAACTATGGACTGAACCTGAAACCTTGAGCCAAAATAAGCCCTAGTTTATTCCTTTCTCTAAGTTGTTCTTGTCAAGTATTTTAGTTACAGAGACTGAAACACTAACTGATCCATAAGTTGACCTTAAAAATAAGAAGATTATCCAGGATCATTTCAGTATAATAAGGTCCTTAAAATAAGGTCTCCAAAGAAGAGGTGGGAGTGATTAGATGTGAGGAGAATTCAACTTCCCCTGGAGGCTTGAAAATAGGAAGGGGGCCATTAGCCAAGGTATGTGGGTGATCTCTATAAGTTTCTACAAAGGCAAGTAGATAGACGGTCTCGCAGGACCTCTAGAAAGGAATGCATAATATACACTTTCTGACTAATATACAAATTCTGATTATAAAATACTGTAAGTTAATGCATCTGTGTTGTTTTATTTACTGGGATTTCTGATAACTTATTATAGCAGCAATAGAAAATGAATACACCAGACAAGAAAGTAGGAGACCTAATTAGGACAAATCATTGTACCTCTTGGAGCTTCACTTTCCCAATCAGCAAAATGGGGATAAGCATCCCTAATTGGCTTATTTCCTAAGGCTATTTATGAGAATCAAATCTATAAAGGCCTATGCTTTAATCTAAGACTCAGCACCTCTTCACTGTGTGTCTTCAGCAAGAGGCTTAAACTTTCTGTGCCTCAGTTTTCTTATCTGTAAAATAGGAACACTAATAGCATTGGGTTATCATGAGGACCTAACTGAATCCATGTGAAGTGTCCAGAACAATGCACGGCACCACATAGTACACATGTTAGCTCTTGCTACATGTAAAAAGAGTTCCCCAGAGGTTAGGAATTATGAAGTGGTGAGGAGGAAGTAGCGTCCTTCATGAACACTGGTCCCCAACAAAGTAGAAGGTCAATGGACTCCTCCCCCCAGTGGCAGCTCAGAAATGTATGGAGGCATCTTAGGGACCCAGTGGGGGAAGGGAGTGTCACACTACTGGCATTTAGTGATGGGAGCCAGGGACCCTAGATAACCCTGGGGTAGTCCTTCCCAGTGAAAGGTTTTTCTAAATCCTCAATGATACCATACATGCCTATCTCTTCAACTGTACATCAATGGTGAGTTTACATAGAGATGCCAGCATGAAATCCTTCATGATGACCTCTAGTGTAGTTGTTTTTGGTCCTATATTTATTTACTGATATCTTTTATTTTTAAATCCTCTTTATATTTAAGTTGGGGCATTAAATTGACTTTTAAATTAGAAACAGGCTATATTATGTATGAAATTCGTTTCACAATAATATAAGGGGTGTTAAAAACTTTATTAATGTGTATGTTGAATCTGATTAAGATCGCACAAAGTGACAAAAAACAGGACCCAAAGAAACATGGTATCTCCTAAAAAAGTGAAACTGGTGAAGATAAAACTCTCACCCCAGAGTCCTTGGGTATTCTTTAAGAATTTGTAGATCCCAAATAAGAAGTAAGCTTCTATAAAGTTGAAATTCTCTTCCAACCCTGCCAGACACATCACTGCTGGCCCTTAAACCTCATCTTCCTGTGCCACCATCCCCACATCCACCACCAGAGAAAGTGATCCTGAAAATGACATTCTAGATGACTCCATCATGCAAGCATTCTTGGGAGCAGCGCTGAGGGGGGAGCCCTGACAGACATGGTTCATGTTAAGAACTGTCCTTGATTTCTTCTGAGTTTCTATTTTTTTAATTCAATTCCATAGGAGACTTTGGGGTTCAGGAATATTCCCACCTCCATAATTCAACATGAATCTTCCAGAACATTCTGAACTCCTCTCTCTATCTCAACAAGATTATGGAGAAATTAACTGTGTTATTGCTTCAGTTACAAAGGGATTGACATATTTCAAATCACTATTTTACAAATAAACCAAAGATCAAAAAACTCCCCGTACCCTGAGCAGCCAATGACGTTTATGCAGGTGTGCTTGTCCAATTCCAGAACATTCCAGTCACATTATAGTCTATGTGAAAGGTGCCCTCTGGGATTACAGGGTTCAATATCCCCATGGCTGAATGTGGGGTTCCTGCATCCTCCCTAAAATGAAAACTGAGTTCATAGTGTGAAAATTTCTGATCTTAATTCTAATGAGCATTTGATTAAATAACGGCTTAACTGGCACAGTTTATTTACTATTTAAATTACAATTTAATTGCCTTGCTAACCAAGGATTCAATCTTGTCTCACTATAGACTTGGGCCATATCATAACAGATTCTTTTTGATAGCCAAACACTTACTGTATTAGGAGTGTGTGTGTGAGTGTGTGTGTGTGTGTGTGTGTGTGTGTGTGTGTGTGTGTTACTAATGATTGAATCCAGGAGCATTAAACCTCTGAGCTACACCCCAGCCCTATTTTATGTTTTATTTTGAAGCAGGTTCTCACTAAGTTGGGGCAGGCCTTGAGACACTGCTAAGGCTGGCTGCGAACCTGCAATCCTCCAATCTCAGCCTCCCAAGTACTTACTAGGATTACAGGTGTGCGTCACCATGCCTGGCTACCTGTGTTAGGATTTTAAAACTCAATCCTCCTTCCTGTCCCTTCCTTTTGAATATACCACAATTGCTGCTCCTGCTTCAGGCTATCTCAAGCACTTTAGAGCATTTGGAAACTAGGGAAGAATGCCATGAGCCTAGTAACTTCAACTGACTCAATTACACAGTTCCATGTAGAAGCTTATGGTATCAGTTTTGCTTAGAGCTTGAAAGTATGAGCTTTGAAATCTGGAACCTCCTAGCTATGTGACTATGCTACTTTAAGCAAACAACTAAGTGTTTGTAAATTTTAGTTTCCTTCTCAGTAAAGTAAACAATAGTACTGGTCTCATGGAATTATTCTAAGCATAACATGAAGAAATGCAAGTAAATCCTGGCATATATTGAGCTCAAGAAACATTTGTTATTATTATGACTCTCTTTCCCCAGATTCTGTTTAACTCCAGTAGCCCCAAGGAATGGTCTCTCCCAGCATTAGCTAAATACCAAAAAACAAAAAAAAAATCAGTTAAGAAATATAAAAACCAATAAAAAAGAGGAAAGCATCCGTACCCCAAAGGGGTGATTTGTCTTCATTTCATTTAAATTGAAAACTCTCAGCAGGGATTTGAAGCACACTTTTATTCTCAGAGTGCTCTTTTACAGAGTAGCCCTATAAAGTAAGCAGATCTGGAAGTTTCCTTATTCCCATTTTTGCAGATGAACATACTTAGGCTGAGGTAAGTTATGAGAATTTTGTAGTTGAATCTAGGAATCAAATGCAGGATGGTAACTTGCTGTTCAGGGTTTCACCTTGTAGGTGTTCAACTATTGGAGGTAGTAACTCTCCACTAGGGGGCACATGTCAAGAAAGGGGGTGCATATTGGTGGTGGTTGGGGTACTCATTTAATCTCCACCAACTCCCTCAAAACACAAAACAGCAATTTAAGGAAAAACTGTATATCTGCCATAAAACACATATCTTTAAAACATCTCCCCTTGGTCCTCTAGTCCAACCAGATAATCCCAAAGCCTCTTGTAGAAATTCTGACACTAACACTGCATTTCAAACTATGAAGAAGTAGGTGCATGTTTTTAAAAAGTTCCAGGGGTCTTTCTAATAAGCCCCTTCAGCTGAGAATCTCTGCTCTACGTCAAGCTACAAAAGGGAGGGGTGTGATACCTGACTTGACAGCAGATGACCCCTGTTATCTAATCAAGAATGACCCAGGACCCACCAACACCATCAACACTTTGCCTCTAAATAAGAGAAGCTGTGTTTTGATCAGGGCCTGCACTTGAGTCTCTTGTTATCAGTCAATTTCTGAAACCAGGGCTGAGGATAAGACTGCCACACTGAGCCACTGTGGTTCACTTCTAGAAGACCCCCAGGTCTTCCCCAAAGGTTCCACCTGCAACACACAACCCAGTGCTCTAAGGATGTCATATTAGGGTTTCTTTCTTTTTCTTTTTCTTTTTTTTTTTTTTGTCTTGTTTTTAACACTTTTCAGTTGCCATCTCAAGAAAGTGACATCAGTACTTGATTTTTTTTTTTTATAATTTTATTTTCAACTATAGGTAGTCACCTTTTATTCTTCTTTCCAGGTAAGAGTTTTATTCTATTTTTTTTTTTTTAAAAAAAACTCTTTGCCGAGCCGGGCGTGGTGGCTCACGCTTGTAATCCCAGCATTCGGGAGGCTGAGACCGAAGGATCCGGGTTCGCGGCCAGCCTCGGCTACCTAGTGAGGCACTCCGAAACTTGGTGAGACTCGGTTTCAAAATAAAGAATAAAAAAATAGGGCTGGGGGTATAGCTCGGAGGTAGAATGCCCCTGAGTTCAATCCCCAGTACCGCAAAAAAAA